>ML845266.1:10162-20766 GCA_009831015.1 Picea engelmannii
CAAAAGAAAGATTTGAGAGATTTATTATAAAATGGAATATTTATTTTAAAATAAAATATATTACACATTTATTTAACATAGCCTTAAAATTGTAATAATTTATTATAATTTAAATATTCTTAAATGTTTTTTTATTAATCATGAATTTACTTTATTATTTCACTATTATATGGTTTTTACTACTTTATTATTTCATTATTATATGGTTTTTACTTTTTGTTTTATATTATATTTATTTATCTATTATTTTATTAATGAATTTATTTATTCATCATATTTATTATAATTGTTTTTTATTGAATATATAAATGTTTTAATAATATATATATATATTTTTAATACATGGTTTTATTTATTAGTTATATATATTTTAAGTAAGTATGAAAGGGTTTTGCAATTCAATATATGAGATATTATTTTTAGGATTATTTGAGTAGATTAAGTCATTAATCTATGACCCATGTCCATGAATATTAATTGCAACTTACCAATTTCTCATGATTTTAATTACAAAAAATGTTTTTATTACTTTGATGATATCTATTTTAAGTATCTAGAGACTTATGCACTCCAACATATGAGATATCATTTTCAAAGTTATTTGTAAAGAGTAAGTCACTAATATATTACTCACATCCATGAGTATTAGTTGCAAGTGACCAATTTCTCATGACTTTGAATAGTCCACTTAGCACTCATTGCATGAGGTGCACTAGTGAAATGAATTGCATAGCATCAACCATCACTTATTGAGCTTTCACCCGGTAATGAGGACTTCCTAGGAGGTCACCCATCCCAAGACTTGAGACTTGTTGAAGCGTGCTTAATTGGACCGTGGAGTTTTACCCCACAATCAATCCCACTCAGTTTGCTACCCCATTTGCAAAACCTTAACAAGTATTGTACCTTACTAACTATTCAATTAGAACTTCTTGCTACCTCATTTGCAAAACCTTAACAAGTATTATACCTTATGAACTTTTCAATTAGAGCTCCTTTGACTCTTTTTATTTTTATTATTTAAATTCACTTAGTTGATCAAATCTTGTTTTTAAATATTTTATTATTATTTTCTTAATGACTATATTTTTATATCTATTCAGTTCAAAGATTAATTCTTTTTTATTTCATAAAATATTTAATTATATTTTCTTATGATAGGTGAAGTGTCCACTCTAAATATTGAAAACATTTACTTTAAATCAATTCATATAAAGAGGTGGCATGTGCAGAAAGATCTTATAATGACATATGCAAAGGGATCTTATATGATCCTCAAGGAAATAATCAATTCATATACAAGGGGTGGCATGTGCAGAGATCTTATAATGACATGTGTAGAGGGATCTTATATGATCCTCGAGGAAATAACCAGGAAAATCCTAAGCACTATTGCAAGGCCTAAGATTAGCATCATATCACCATATAACTTCTATCATTATGGTAGGATACTCTAAGGTTCTTATACAGTCAATGCACAGGGTTTGCAAGAAGTAACAAGGTTTCAAAAAATAAATAAATATTTTTCAATCTTAATAACGCATAGCTCTGAAGCTTACACACTTGAAAATAAGGTTACAAGGTTAAAATTTGGGGTTTTAAGGGTCTTCATACCTTGGCAATTCCGTACATCAATTAATATATGTATTCAAACCTTGGGAATTTCATACATCAATTAATAAGTACCATCCATTTAATGAGATAAGTACCATCCATTTAATGAGACAAATGTCACTCACAAGGAAGCTCTACTTCCATTTAATGAGACAAATGTCACTCACAAGGAAGCTCTACTTCCCAAGGATGGCGATAAAATGAAATGAGAGTCATAGTCTCCTCACACGTGTTTGGTTTGTTGTGAAGTTTTCGAATTGAATTCAATTTGGTTTTAAATTTCGATGGAGGTGGAATAATGACAAAGTTATGCACAAAGTCCAGGAGAGATTGTGGTATTATTCCCCTCCTTGTTGTGAGATGTTGGGGCTATTATGTAATTCCTTTGAGGCCAAGCATTGTTTCCAAGTTGGTGAACCCTCTCTTTCTCTGGACTCCATGTTTTTAGGTTCAATCTCTTACAAGTATTGTGTGTATGGTGCTTTGTGTTTTATGATTTTGAGTTTTTTTGGGGTTAGGGTATTCTCCTTATTTATTATCTATTTCACTTAATTGATCAAATCTTTTTTTGGTAAATAATTTATTATTATTTTCTTAATAACTATCTTTTTCTAGATTTGTTTATTCATTTCAAAGGTTAATTTTTTTTATTTCATAAAATCTTTAATTATATTTTTTGATGATGGGTGAAGTGTCCACTCTAAATATTGGGAACATTTAATTTAACACAATTCATATTCAAGGGGTGGCATGTGTGGCGGTCTTATATGATCGTATGATCGAGGAAAAGAAGAATTATCTTATAACTGGGATCTTGAAATCTCTACCTAGGCAAAGGCCTACACACTGCAAAGCCTAAAGTCTAATATTAACATAAAATCACCATATAACCTCTATCATTATGGTAGGAGACTCTAAGATTCTTATATAGTAAATGAAAAAAACAAAATAACATCAATTTTGACCAATATTTTGCAAGTAACAAGATTCCAAAAAATAAAAATAAAATCTTGATCTTAAGGATACATAGCTTTTAAACTTACACACTTGCAAATGAGGCCACAAGGTTAATTTTTGGTTATAAGGGTTAATGGCCCTTTAGTTTATCAAGACATACCTTGGGCATTTCATACATCAATTAATTTGTACCATCCATTTAATGAGACACATGTCGCTCACACTTCCCAAGAACAACCATAAATAAAATGAGACGAGTGTATTCTTCTCACACATGTTCAGTCTGCTTTGAATTTTTGGTATTGAATTCAATCTGGTTTTAAATCCTAGTGGAGGTGGGAGAATGAAAAATTTATGAAGGGAGATCACGAGGGATTGCACTATAATTCCCCTCCTTGTTGTCAAATGTTGGGACTTTTATGTAACTCCTTTGAGGAAAGGCATTGTTTCCAAGTTGGTGAACCCTCTCTCTTTTTTTGGGTTGCTTCATGTTTGCAAGCTCAATTTCATACAGGTATTGTGTGTATGGTGCTTTGTGTTTTATGGTTTTGAGTTTCTTTGGGGTAAGTGGCTTCCGCTTATTTATTATTTTATTTTACGATCATTTTTTTTTAAATATTTTATTATTATTTTCTTAATGATTATATTTTTCTATATTTATTTATTAATTTCAAAGGTTAATTTTTTTATTTCATAAAATATTTAATTATATTTTTTTATGATAGGTGAAGTGTCCACTCTAAATATTGGGAACATTTAATTTAACACAATTCATATTCAAGGGGTGGCATTTGCGGGGGGGGGGGGNNNNTTTGGGGGGGGGGGGGGTCTTATATGATCCTGAAGGAAAAGAAGAATTATCCTATAATTGGGGTCTCATAATCTCCACTAATAACCAGGCAAAGGCCTACACATTATTGCAAGGCCTAAGAATAACATTAGATCACCATATAACCTCTATCATTATGGTAGGAGACTCTAAGGTTCTTATATAGTAAATGCACAAAACTTTCCACCCTACCAATCACAAAATAACATCAATTTTGACCAAGATTTTGCAAGTAAAAAGGTTCCAATTTTTTTTTTAAATTCTATATCTTAAGGACACATAGATTTGAAGCTCACACACTTGCAAATGAGGTCACAAGGTTAATTTGGGGTTCTAAGGGTTAATGGTCCATTAGTTTATCAAGTCATACCTTGGGCATTTCGTACATCAATTAATTAGTACCATCCATTTCATGAGACACAAGGAAGCTCTACTTCCCAAGAATGACCATAATGAATGAGACTCATATTCTCCTCACACATGTTCAGTCTAGTACGAAGTTTTGGTATTGAATTCAATTTGGTTTTAAATCCTGGAGGAGGTGGGATAGTGACAAAGTTATGTAAGAAGTTTAGGAGGGATTGCACAATATTCTTCCCCTCCTTGTTTTGAGATGTTGGGACAGTTCTGTAACTCCTTCAATACGAGGAATGTTTTCTAAGTTGTTGAACCCTCTCTCTTTCTCTAGACTGCTTTATGTTTGCATGTTTGTTTTCATACAAGTACAATGTGTATGGTGTTTTGTGTTTTATGGTTTTAAGTTTCTTTGGGGTCAGGGGTTTTCCTCCTTTTTGAACACTAGGACATTATTAGAAGACTCGATTTCTAGTTCTTTCAATTTTGGCATCCAGATTGGGCACCATAGTCTCTAGTCTTATTTCCCTATGATGATTGTTTCCCCCTCTGAGGACAATTTGGGTCTTAAATTATCTCTCTTCCCCTTAAGTTGGTACAAGGTTTTCACACATCATACACTATTGAATTTCACTATTGGAACTATGGATTATCATGAGCAGCAAGAAATGAGAAGGATTTTGTAAACTCGTGATAAAATGATACAAGGTAACAGGTCCACCATTTTCACTATTACAATTAAGGTACAGGACAATGAACAGTAGGTAGGTTCTCAAGTTGCTCCATTATGGGGATTTTGGCCCAATTAAAGCAATAAGTTGTTAATATTCAAGTAGAATGTGTTATGTTAAGGAACCCGATCATCCAATTCAGAAAGAATGTTAATTCAAGGGCTTCAAGTCAAATGGTATTAGTTAATTATGGACAAGGAGAAGGAAAAGAGGAGGAAACAATTCAATACATTTTTGAATCCATAGAGATAGGTGAACACGAACTAGTGCCACCCAACTAGGGATCGAAAGAAGCTACAAGCTACAACATCTTTTAAATAATATATGTTTTTTAGAGTTATCTATATATTAGTTAGTTTTCATAGAATTTATAGTAGTAGATACTAATGAATTTTGCAAGTAGACATGTAATTATGTATTTTTGTTTGGATATGAAGACTTCATTTGATTTTTCTTTTATTAAGTATTTTTTTTCAAGAAATAAATGTAGTGGGTTGTAGATCCATTACGTAGGTTGTTGGAGGGTTGATGGGGGAGCTGGACTTGGTAGCTGGACTTGTGATATCCATGGCGGACTTTGTGGACCTGGAGAATGGAACCTGGACTACCTATTGAACTAACTTTTACACGACATTGATAGACCTGGCCTCTGAGGTGAGCTACATTGGTCTCATTTTTACAACCTACAATAACTCCAGATTTTGAGGCAGGATTTAATAGTTACTTGATAACTGTCTTTCTCCTTCTTATAGAGCCTCTTTCCCTACAGACTAACTCCCAACCTCAGAGACTAACTACCTACAACATCTGCTTCCTTATAATAGTCATTTTTTATTTCCCTCCCATTTGACCATCAGAGTTTCTAGAGACTTTCTTTGTCATTTTGTTGTAACGTAACTTGTCTTTCCTGCCAGTATTTCTATTATTTTTTACTTAACCATTAGCAAGAGCCCTCACTGATGGAAGAAGAAGTTAGTGCACTAATGAGTGCGGTTGACGAGGCCATTTGGAACAGAGAGGGACTCTTTGCCTCGGCAGACGAGCTCTCAAAATGCACTAACCTTCTGCAGAATCAAGAAGCATCAACTTGTCTACCCTCCAACCCCTGTACCTCGGCTTCTCACCTAACGTTCAACCCATCACACTCTCTCCCCCATTTACCTACCCTCCATTCTCCTGTCACCTACATTGAAACCTTTCCATCTACCATTTCAACCACTTCCCAAGCTAGCTACCCATCTGTGACTATCAGACCACTCTTCTCACAGTCTTTTCACAACCACTCTCCTCTACCTCACTCTGCTCTGACTTCTTTGTCTTTTTTTCCCCCCACCGCTACATACAGGGGACCTACTACTCACTAGGATTCCATTATCCCTCCCACCTTTTATGTCTCTGCTCGAAATATTAGAGCACACACATATGGGGGTAAGTTATCGACACGCAGATCGTGGGCTGCAAAAAAACAAAAAAGAAATTAGTTCTGGGAGTGGATATAGGCATGGAGGAATCTGTTTCCATGGCCCTGTGCATCCTTGTAGGAAGACTCTCCTACAAACATCTTTGTAATACAGATTTAGAAGACTGGATTGACAAATCTTGGAGACCTTTACTAGGCTACATCCCTACAGTCTCACATCTTGGACGGGGTTGGCTACACTTCCATTTTAAATCTTTTGAGGACTCTACATCCATACTAGAACAGATATGGATTTTAAATGACAACATCCTTATGCTGAAGAGATGGAGAGTAAGTTTTGACCCATCACATGATTATTTTTGCCTCCATCATTTATGGGTCCTCCTCCATGGACTCCCTCTTTATCTCTGGAATGACAAGGCTCTAAAGGCAATAGGTAAGTCCTTGGGTCGTTTCGTCAGTATTGATTCTGAGACACTTAGGGGGCCTAACAGAAAAATGGCGTAGATCCTTGTTGAAATAGATCTTCATGAAGGCCTACTTGCATCTCTAGACATAGAATGGAGAGGAAATCTCACTCGCCAGAAACTTGACTATCTCGGCATACCCTTTAGATGTACTCTCTGCAGACAAACAGATCACTTAAGAAAGACTTGCTCGGGTACTCTTGAAGAAGAAAAGTCAGAAGAAGCTATGCTTGAAATCACCTCCAACTTGGACTCTCCGGATGAGCATTCTCAGATACACTACCTAGATTACACTGATGAAGGTGCCCTTCCTGATCTGGACACAATCTCTGGCAAGCTTAAATCGATATTTCAAGTTCTCTTCTCCTCTCTCACATCCTTGGAAAAGGATCTATTAGACTCCTCCCCTCTCCTAAATTCACTCTCATCTTCACACAGCCGAGTTGACTCCCCCATTGTTCACCCAGACACACTTTCTCCACTTCCAAATTACAGTCGGCCTCACAGACCTCTTGAAACACCCATAACCTTCTCCCTTGCTCCATCTGTTTCAACCTCCTATCCTACCACTTCCGACAGTCCTGACGCTCCTTCACATCACCCCAACTCTCCTTGCCTCTCAACACACAATTGTTCTCGGGTTGCTCCTGAGATTCATTTTGATGTTGTTTATGTCTCAACTTTGGCTTGTCTCATTACACCCTTAGAACTACCTCCCTCTCATCTTGTTTCACTCCCTTCCCTTAACCCAATCACAACTCTCACTTTCACTACACCTACCCATATGTATCCCACAACAACTCTTAGTCCATCTGTGGTTCGGGCACCTCCACTTTTCCCTTCAATCGCTCCACAAACCTTGACCTCGGATATCTTTGATGTCTATTCTTTAGCTCAGGAAGACATACAACACTTACCGGGTCTTTCTGAAACTGAGACTGATGACATTATTATAGGATTTGTCTTGGAATATTTACTTCCTTCTTATAAATAAGTACTCTCCCATACACTATTGCCTTTCTTTCAGGGTACTTCACTTATCCACTCATCCACATCTGATTATGAACATCTTACAGCTAAGAACTTGACATCTAAGATTGAGAAAGAATATGCATGGTCTAGAGGCCATGGTTTTGAGCATTCTCCAATCAAAACTCGCAGTGCAAGACATAAGGAGGGAAACTCATATATCCATCATGTGGGGACTACACACTCACCATTTGATATTGGGGCACTTAGAGGCATGAAAGCCCTAACAAGAGAAAAACCATGATTCTACTCTCCCTCAATATCATAGGGGTGGGGGGTCCCCTCAAAGTTGCCTCCTTCAAAATACTTCTCACTCATACTTCTCCTGACATCATCTTTCTTCAGGAAACTTTGGTTGACAACAAAAAGGCTCGTTTTTTCTTAAAACAATTTCACTCTAATTGGAACCTCTGCTCAGTCAATTCTCTCGGCACTTATGGGGGTTTCGCAGTGGCTTGGGACCCCAACAAATTTGACCTTCTTCACTTTTTTGTCGTGGTAGAATCCTGCTCTCGGGTACTTGTCGAACAAACAACAAAAGGTTCAATCTACTTAATCTTTATGCACCCTACGTTGATAGATAGACTTCCTGGGAGAAGATTGAAGCATAGGGACTCCTTGATCTTGAAAATTTGATTCTAGTAGGAGATTTAAAACTCACTCTCTCTGTTGGAGAAATCTGGGGGACTTCAGCTCTCCAGGATCCATTGACTGATTTTTTTAATTCACTTTTCTTAGCACACAATCTTGCAGATTATGCTTCGATCACTTTGGCACCAACTTGGCGCAATGGGAGGATGGGTTTGGACTCTATTGCTAAATGCCTCGACAGATTTATAATTGTTGATAATCTATTCACAACAGAAGACCGGATCTGATCTTGGGTGGAAACCCCCTTCTTTTCAGATCATGCTCCTATCCTCCTTCGCTTGGACTCCTCATCTCACAAGTTTTCATATCCTTTTAAATTGAACTCAGATTGGCTTCTAGAAGAAAACTTCAACAAGATTGTTTCTGAAGTTTGGCCCGACTCTCAATATCTAAATGAATCTTGTATCCAACGCAGATTCATTTGGAAGTTAAAGAGTCTCAAATCACACATCAAATCTTGGGCTTTCTCTCACAGGAATCACACTACACAAATACTGATTGATGTTGAAGAAGAGATACAGTTACATTACCAACCAAATATTAGCACAGGGACTTTTGAAGACAACAACAACTTACTTAAAGAATTAGAAGCAGAAAGGAACTTGCTCCTGCTCAAGGAAGAAGCCATCTGGAGACAATGCAGTAGAATAAACTGGGTTAAGGGTGGTGACCTCAATACAAATTTTTTCCACCATTACGCTAGCTCCTGCAGAAGCAAGAAATATATCTGGAATATATCTGATGACTTGGGTTTACTTCACGAAGGTCAAGAAGCATTAAAATTAGTAGCAGTAAACTTCTTCAAACCTATGAGGAAAAATCCACTGAGACCTTTCAATCTTCTGTCATGGTGGCCAGACTCTTCCCACATGCTGTGACGAAGGAAGACACTTTATTGTTAGACACTCCCACTACTCTGTAGGAAATTCAGGTTGCCCTCAAGTCTTTCTCTAAGAATAAAAGTCCAGGCCCCGACAGATGGACAGTTGAATTTTATTTACATTTCTTTACTCTGGTTGGCCCGGATCTACTGGAGCTAGTGGAGGACACTAGACTCAGTGGAAAGATGGTGGGCACATTAAACTCGTCTTTCCTCACTCTTATCCCCAAATCTGCATCCCCACTACATTTGGTGACTATAGACCAATTTCACTCTATAATATTTGTTATAAACTAATCTCTAAAATTATTGCAACAAGGATCAAGCCCATCCCATCACGCTTTATTTCCCAAGAGCAACTGGGGTTTTTAAAAGGCCATCAAATTCTTGATTCCATTAGTACCGCCCAGAAGTGTTTACATAGTATCAAGCAGAAAAAATCCAAGGCACTTATACTAAAACTTAATCTCAAGAAAGCTTTTGATAGTATAGATTGGGACTTTCTCAGAATGATCCTGGTTCAGACAGGGTTTAGTTATTCTATGATTAAATGGATTATGAGTTGTGTTACTAGTGCAAATATTGTTGTCCTAATCAATGGAAAATCTACGGATTTCTTTCTCATTGGTAGAGATTTGAGATAAGGTTGCCCCCTCTCCCCACTACTTTTCACTTTGGCTATGGAAGATTTGAGTTTGATCCTCAAGACCAGACAAGTAGATGGAAATATCACTGGTGTTAAGGTCTCTAGGACAATCAAAATTTTACATCTTCTATTTTTCGACGACGTCCTCATTATGACGAATGATTCCATTCAGGAATGGGAAGAAATTAACGAAATCCTTAGACTCTTTTGCAGTGATACATGACTGTCGATCAATTGGAATAAGTCTTCCTTTCACTTTTCCAATCTACAACAAAAAACGATGGATAATCTCAGAGGTATTTTCCCTTACTCATTCACTCATCTTTTTGTTGGACTTACCTACTTGGGGTATTTTTTAAAGGCAGATTCATACAAACTGAGTGATTGGAACTGGCTACTTGCAAAAGTCCACAAAAAGACGAGCCATTGGTGTACTCGTTGGCTCTCCCTCGGAGGGCGCTACACTTTCATTAAAGCGGTTCCGGAAGGGCAGCCGGTGTACTGGATGGCTCTTGCTGCCATACCTGCCACAGTCCTCACCAAACTTCGCAAAATTATATATCACTTCCTCTGGTCAGGCTTCTTTGTTTCTTCGCGACATCTCTGTAATTGGCAAGTTCTGGCTAGGCCCAAGCGCAAAGGTGGCTGGGGACTCAAGAATATACACCATTTCAGTCAGGCACTTGCTGCCTCCACTCTCTGGCGTGTTCTGACATCAACTAGCATCTGACACTCCATAATCATCGATAAATACATAAGACATATCTCTGTAAACAACTGGCTGTCTTCCGATTCAAATCACATAAGGGCGAGCAGAGAGACTTCCTTTTTCTGGAAAAATTTAATTAAAGAAAAATATTTGATCACTCGATGGGTATGCTGGCTTCCTGGATCGGTTTATACTATTGAGATTGGGCGCAATTACATACTCGGTCTGAGTGAACGCTCCATTCTTCCCCCTGATCTAGTATCTCACCTTCACTCACGCAATGTTTGGTTCCTCTACCAAGCCAAGATACGCTCCAA
>ML845266.1:33136-47015 GCA_009831015.1 Picea engelmannii
TTGGCTAATAACCCTAGAAGCCTTGTCGGCTCAAGAAGATAATTTATATTAGGCTATTAGCCTCCAAGAGAAGAAGTCGACCAGAATTAATAATAATATACTGAACAGACACATACCCAGAAGGAGAAGTCGGCCCTAGCAAAACTGACAGGATTACTATAAATACAGGGCGCCAATTCTCCTTTGTAGCATCTTAGGATTGCAATTTCCCAGTTGGTGCACACTGCAGTTGCAGTCTGGTGCGCAGGTTTGGAGAAGGGTTGTAGTTGCAGCTGCAACAACAACTAGTTCTCGGTTTTGGCTTGAATATATTTTGGCTAGGGTTTGGGACTATCTGATCATTCTTTTGTGATGCGTTATCCTTGGGGATTGATGCACTACTCTTTGTTTGGCTATCTCGCCTAGGGTTTGCTTCTGGAGGAATTCTCAGGTCAAGGTTAAGGTGCTCGGAGGGAGGGTTCGACCTGTGGTTGGGTGACGAGGGTATCGTCAATGGTAAAATGAGCACACCATCTTCTATATTCTAACAGGTCCAAACCTCACGAGCTACTTTGATCACTGGACTACTAGAGAGCATAATCATAAGAAGCTTTCTCCTCTATTTTTCTGGGTTATGTGGTTAATCAGGAACTCTATAATTTTTGAAAATGGAAATCTCTCGACATACACTGTTATTTACAAAACTCTTGGCATTTTTAAATCCTGGAATAAGTTATGCAGTCCGAAGATTAAATTGCAATATAACAAACAATTTCCAGACTTAGAGGACTTTCCCACAGCGTGGTTTGATGGAGTAGTGCAATCTAATGGTGAGCAGAGTGGTGTTGGAGGTCTGATTAGAATCACAAATAACTCCATATACAAATGGACCTTCAATTGCAGACAAGGCACCAATACTAGGGCTGAACTTTTGGGCTCCTGGGCAACGCTTTACTTACCCTCCAGACTTCATTTAGAAAACCTTCAGATCCTCGATGATTCTAAGATCATTGTTAATTGGCTAAACAAGAAGGGCGACCTCCAAGCAATCTCTCTCTGCTTGGAAGGATAGAATTAGGCATCTTCAACTGGCCTTTAAAAAGATCAACTTCTCTCACATCTATCGCCACCATAATAAATTAACAGATCAACTATCCAAGGCAGCTCTTCAGGCAAAATTGGGCTACATAACATATAACCTCTGGATAGATGGGCATGAAGGGCCTTCTCTTTTTCTACCTCTCATCTAAAATTAGCATCTCTCTGTTTTTACTGAACTTTTTTTTATCTATTTTCTTTCAATTATTACAGTTTTTCCATTATCATTATTAGTATCATAAGTTTTGATTGTTAGGAATGCTCTCCCCCATCTGATATTATTACTTTGTATTATCGAAGTTTTGATTATTGGGACTGCTCTCCCCCATTTGATATTATTGCTTTGTATTATCGAAGTTTTGATTGTTGGGATTGCTCTCCCCCATTTGATATTATTACTTTGTATTATCGAAAGCTAATTTAATTTTGAACTTTCCATCTTAATTGGTCGAGAGATCGCAAAAGTTGGTTTTCTATTGTATAAAGAACTTTGATGTTGATTTTGTAATTTCTCACTTTGAAAAACACATTATATATTAATATAATGGATAATTTTCCCTGTTGGAAAAAATGAAGACTTCACTTAGATGTACTAGTTTTATTTATCTTTTCTACTACATCTTTTATTAATAAGATTTCTCCAATTTCAATTGGAAATCAAACACATGACTATAAAGATTTACACAATTATTTCATTTTACTTTTGATAGGAATTTAGGAAAAATTCTAGGTATAAGTATAGTTTTACTATGATGCAAGGTCCAAGGCCTATGCATAGTAGCCAAGTGACCTTAACCGTAAGTCATTTATCTAACATAACTCTTAAATTATAATAATTTATCATCATATAATTAGTTTTAAATCATTTATTCTTTGATTATCATGAGTTTAATTCATTAATTGACTTTGTTGTAAGGTTTTTATTTTATTTTTATATTTTATTTATTTATCTATTATAGTATTTATTTATTTATGTATTTATTATATTTTAAGTGTTATTTTAATTTAATTTAATATAGGTTATTTAAATTTGACTTGTAATTTAATATAGTTTATAATTTTTAATTTTAATATAATTTGGTTAGGGATAATTTTAAGAATGAAAATGTACTTAATATGAAAAATGTTTGGCAATATCTTCACAAAAATATTCAAATTTATAAGGATTTTATTTAGTTTTTATTAAATATTGGTTATTTTTAAAGTAAAATAATTTTATTCTATGGAATTTGGATCAATCATTTTTTAGAAAAAATGAAAATTATTAATATATTTTTGAAAAAACCCATAAAAAATTAACTATTTGCTAAATTTAACCCTAAAATTTTAATGGTTTATAGTTAATATATAAATATTTTAATAATATATGTGTATTTTTTTATTCTAAAATTATTCTCGTGATTTTTTTTCCAATCTATTATTTTATATAACTGAGCTTATTTCCAAAAACTTTATTGTATTAAATAAAATTAATAATAAATTTATCCAGTAAAAAAAAACATTTTTCTCATTATAAATCTAAAAATTTAATAAAAAAGTTCATGTATAATTTCAGTATCATCCAAGATGGTTACAAATCTAATAATAAGAATTTATTAGATACATTTTTAGCTATTAACTGTTTAGAGTAAGTTATTAATCTATGACCCATATTCATGAGTATTAATCCACTTAACACTCATTGCATCAGGTGTGGGATTAAAACTAATGAAATGAATCTCATACCCAATAACCAAGACTTCCCAAATGGTCACCCATCCCAAGACAAACTTAACTGTGAAGTTTTTCCCACAATCAAACCCACTTAACTTACTACCCAATTTGCAAAACTATACCTTATAAACTGTCCATTCAAAACTCCCTTCACTCTTGTTATTTAAACATAACTCTTATTATTTAAGCATAGAAAAACTTCTGCATTACAACATATTATATCTAATAAAAATTTAATAAAAAAATTAAAGTATAATTTTACAACCCTCTAAAACCGTACCATTAAAAGAGGTTTTGCCCCATTTAAAATATGTATGGAAATTTTATGTAAAAACGGATCCCCGCCATTAAAAACGAAAATTACTCTACATTTAGGAAAAAAGAGGTCCTCCTTGGACATAAATAAAGACAGCACAATGAAAATCTTTGGTGACATCAAGAAAATGAATAAAAATGCGTATGATGTGTGCTCTAAGCTTAAATTTTTGAATTTTCCGTAGCCTGAGATTATCCCGCTGGAGCAAAACGTTTTTTGAACAAATCCCACTCGTACTGGCTCCTCAACCTAACCGCCTCCCGTTCAGTGTAACGGCCAGCAGTAGCATTTGTCCGGCCGAGAGATATGATTCCCTTGTGCATAACCCATTGGGAATCAACGACCCCGATACTGGCATTTGCAGGTCCCCTCACACACCTGCCTAGTGCAAAATCCAGTCCCCAGGCGTGCACCAGGTCATTCTGTATCATCCTCCACACGCACCTCCACGCCTCCCTAGAGAACACCGGCGCCATGATCTCCACGAACTCCGTCTTGTGGGCATCCACGTCAGGCTTGCGCTTCGTCAGCGGCCACGTCATACTGCTATTAGGATCCAGCGCGGGCTGCGATATCTGCAGCCCGTGCCTTTTCACGACCTTCACATATTCTTCCGCGTCGAAGTGGTCGACCTCCAGGTCTTCGTCCCACACGAAAATATATTCATAAGGCGCCACGACGTCCGGGTGCAGGAAGCGCTTGGCGAACCACCACTTGGTTTGATTGCCCGCGGACACGTGGACGGCCCGCTTCGACCACTCGAATTCGGCCCACTCGCTGGCCCTCTCGTCGTAATGGAAGAGCATGACCGTGAAATTGTCGGAGAACTTGGCGACGGTTCTGTTGATAACATATTTCTGCCGCACGCCCACCGTGAAGGTGACCAGATACTTGGGCTTCTTCGGCAAGTCCTCGCTGGGATTCCCCCACAGCCTGCGCAGATACAAATCCGTTTGCTGAGCATCAACTCCTGGAGGCAATCTGATCTCCGGGATCTCCGTCTTTCGACGTACTGCAGAGTTTGGATTCGAAAGGTTTCCCTCTTGACGTACTGTAGAGTTTGGATTGGAAAGGTTTCCCGCATGGAATCTGATCTCGCTCTCTTGAAGGCCTGTAGAGTTTGGCTTGGAAAAGTTTCCCCCATGCAATCTGAAGTCCGTCTCTTGACGTACTGTAGAGAATGGATTGGAAAAGAGAGGATTAGATGGACGCCAAATACCAGCGAAGTATCCAAACACAATTAGAGTCCCAGCGAGGGAAAGCGCAATCAGCCATGTCTTCATTGATTTGTTCCGATCTAGGTGTCGATTAGCCATTACAAACAGCCTGGTCTATTCCATGCTCGCGGCGATTGTTTGCAAAACTTCAGTCACATTGAAACTATTGGATTTGGCGTATGCTAAAACAACAGAAAATAGTCATTTTATTGAGATTTATATGGCCAAAAAACTCAAAAGATATAATGTTGAGTAAACGCCTTAAACTATAAGTATTACGGCCAAGCCAGACATCTAATTGGTGTATGCGATCCTTTGTTTATAGGACAAGGAACCTCTTCCGCCTAGCGATTTAACTGGATCTACGGAGTTATAGGACAAGGAACCCCTACCCCCTCTCGATTTGAACTTGTGACCTCTTTATAGAGATAGACTTGGTTATTCTATTTATAGAGTTTGTTATTTTTAGTGTAGGTTAATAAGTTAATAATAACTAGTCGGTCAACTAAAAAAATTAGTAAAATTTTAAGTTAGGGTTTGAATAGAGGTTAATAATAAATAGGTCGGTCACGGAAAAAAAAATTAGTAAAGTTTTAAGTTAGGGTTAATTAAGGGTAAGTTTTTATTGGGTGAATGTTTTGATTAAGTTTTTATTTTTTATTTTAATTATGGGAATTGGTAATTTGTTGGAGTGATTGAGTAAGGTTGACTGGTTGTCATTATAACCCAAAAGTACATCTAACAGCGCGCAAGTTTTAGTTGTCATTATAACCTAAAAATACATCTAACATCTCGCAAGTTCTAGTTGTCATTATAACCCAAAAGTACATCTAACATCTCGCAAGTTCTAGTTGTCATTATAACCCAAAAGTACATCTAACAGCTGGCAAGTTAAATATACAAATACTTTATGACATAGCAAGGGTTAAGACCTCCTAGCCACCTTTTGAGAGTCCCAAGATATTGGGGATCTACCTTTTTAACCTTAGGTCAAATCTAATTGGAGATTTGAACTTGGGTAGGAAAAGTGTCAAGAATATATTTTTATACATATAACGGAAAAATATCCACACAAAAACTTATAAAAAGGGTTAATAAAAGATAATATAAAAACCTTTTGAAAGTCTTACTTTTCCAGGTTTACCTTTTTAACCTTATGATAAGGGGATCAAATCTAATGGAGATCAAATCTAATTGGAGATTTGAATGGTAGGAAAAGTGCAAAAATATAATAATAATAATAATTTATTTTTAATTGGAGATTTGACTAGTAAAGTCTATGGAGGTATACATACTCTACCCTTTTGGATTTGAACTTATGACTTCTTAAGAGGAAACACATGTTCTTAACCATTAAGCTCAATCATTTGAACTTATGACTTCTTAAGAGGAAACACATGTTCTTAACCATTAAGCTCAATCAGACAAAAATATATATCTATACATATAAATAAAAACTATCACTCAAACTTACAGAAAAAAGGTTAATAAAAGACAATATAAGAATAATAATAAAAAAAATTGATGTATATTATTTTTTTATTCCAAGGGTTAATAAAGTTTAAATATGGAATGTTTTACTTTAAAAAAGATTCATAGAAATAGGTATGGAATTTTTTATTCCAAGGATTAATAGAGTTTAAGTATGGAATGTTTTACTTTAAAGAAGATATTAATAAAGATAAGTATGGAATGTCCAACCCTACAAAGGGTTAATAAAATTCAAGTATGGAAATTTTTAATCTAAAAAGGATTAATAGAGATAAGTGTGGAGTTTCACACCCTACAAAGAGGTAGATAGGAAGTTGGAAGGTATGGAATTTTTTACTTATTAAATAATATGGAAGGTCAATATGAAATAGATATGGATTTCTTGATTTGCTAAGTGATATATGAGATAGATATGGATTTCTTGATTTGCTAAGTGATGCTATGTATATGTAATTTTTGACTTGCTAAGTGATACAAGGTATATCCATAAGTTAGAGGATAAAAAAGGAGCAAGTATGGAATTTCTCGCTCATTATTGTATATTCAAAGTTATCCCAACAGGAGCTTAAAGGATAAAGGCATGGAATTTATGACCTTACCGAAGCTTAATAGGGATAGATGGAATTTTGGACTTATTAACTAACACATATACTCAATATAGAGTAGTTTTGGAATTTCATACTTCTTATTATTTATATGCGCAAAACATGAAAGTTATCCACGTGGAGGGTCAACCATGGATAACCATAGAATTTTTAACTTGTTAATAAATATAAATGCAAACCTCCATAAACTATTCACATAAAGGGTTAACAAGGGATAGATATTGTGTATTGTCATCAGACATTCAATCAAGTAATATGTTAGTGGTAAGCACTACTCACTTTGCAAAGTCCTTTTAGTATAAACATTAAACATGTAAGGACATATAAACAATGAACCAATACCTAAAAGCAATATGACACAAAATAGGAGAAAACGTTTTCTAATGGTGACAAGAATTCCAAAGTACCTAAATAGCAATGCATTTTACTTATTATTATTATGATTATGATGTAAAACACACATACCAAAGGGATATCCACATAGAGAGTTAATAGGAATATAGTCATGAAATCTATTTTGTGAAATTAATCAAACACAATGTTAGTGGAAAGTACCATTTCTTTGTGGGAAATTTTTCAAATTGTTATGCTAAAAATATAATTTGTATATAAAAAAAATTTAAATCTTTATGTAATGTTAATAAAGGTTATTAAAATTAGTAATTTCAAATTAAATTGATGGTTTTTTAAAATCAATTTAGATTTTAATTAATTCAATATTACATAATTCAAGTTTGGGTTAGTGATATGAAGTATTTTTTTATTAGTTGTATAGAACATTAGTTTAATTATCAAATTAAAGACTAGTTCAATTCAATGGATTTATTGAGGATGTCCTCATCACAATCAAATAATAAATAAAGAATAAGGAATAAAACTAAATATTGTCTTAATTTTTTAAAGATATTTTAGTTTTATTCCGTAAAAATAGGGATTAATTCAATTATTAGATCAAGTGAAAATGATTAGATAATATCTACTTAATATTAAAACAAAGTAATAAAAATATTTTAAGATAATTTAATTCAATTAAAATAGGGAGTAATTCAATTATTAGATCAAATTATTAGATCAAATGAGAATGATTAAAAAATACCTAATTAATGTTATAAATAAATAAATAACAAAATATTTTTTCCATAGAAAAAAAAATCTTATATTCATAGAATATACATGTTCCAGCCTTACAAAACTACTTTAGAAGTCTTTCTTTATAATTGTTTCAAAAAAGATCACGAGTCTACATTCGTCGTATTGTTCTATATTCTTACAAAACATTTTGTACTATCTTTGATTTCCCTGCATCATTTTTAAGTTGTATACATAAAAGAGTTACAACTGAAATTTCATTGCTTATGTTTTAGTGCCTTCAAAATACTCATAGTACGCGAAGGCCCCTCTTTGCAGATGTAGAGCTTCTTTCGAGAGTTCTTCTTCTTTTACATTAAGTTCTCTAAATATATGTTGAAAAGAAAGCCAATCAAAGGATTGAAAAGAAAGTCTTATGTCTCTCAAAATATTGGCCAAAGTGATGTTTTGAATGGAGATTTTTCCTTTGGCCCAGTCAATCACCAACTTAGAATCTCCCATGACCTGAAGCTTCCCGGTACATTTTTTCTTTGATGTCTCAAGAAGGGTCCATAATGCAATGAGTTATGCTTTATTATTGGACCCTCCTCCTGGAGCATACTTGATGTAAATATAATGGTTATGTTTTAAGGATAACACCACTCCTACGCCAATGGAAGGTGGGTGTCCTTGGTTGACACCGTCGAAATAACCCCATGGAATAGAGTAATCCAAGACAGGGATAAAGGGTACCCTCTATTTTGTATTTTTTTGGTCATATTTGGACTTCGCTGCCTGTAACAGGGTTAGGGTTGTAATCACTTTATCTTTAAAAAAAATTTGAGTTGTGTGCCCACCATAAATTTGCAACCAAGATGCATGGTAGTCTTGCATACAACTTTAGTGATATGTCTTGTATCCACAACTTATATCATTCATCAAGGGAAAGATTATTCCATTCTAAACCTACTTTAAACTTGTCTTTTATCGTTGTGGCAACCTGACCTACATAAGGGCATGATACAAAAAGGTGAGAGGTGGATCCAAAGTTTAATTTGCAAAGTACACAACGATTTGGACCATGCCAGATCCTTTTTTCCAAATTATCCTAGGTCATCAGTTTGTTGGTTAAGTCCAACCACATTATAAGTTTACAGCGCAGTGGGGCCTTGCATTTCCATACAACCTTCCACCACCAATGTGGTTGGGCAGTTTTACTTTCCTCCTGCCAAGCTCTGTACCCCATTTTGGTTATGAAGGATCCATCCTTTGGGTTATGGGACCAACACAAAGTGTCCTCATTATCCTGGGAGAGAATGATAATATTTTCACATAACCGAGATAAATAAAAATTCCATTCAACGTGAAAAGCCTATGGGAGGCCTATGGTTATCGCATCTTTCCAACCTGCTCGCCCTTGAGGCTATGGGAAACCAGTGCAGACATCATGAAGAGAGTGATATTTATTTCTCCTTAAGGAAAGGATGAGGGGGGGGGGAGTCTAAAATTATTTCCAACTCCCATCCAAGGATCTTCTCCTACCCTGACATTTTTCCCACCTATTTTCCATACAACCCATTCTCGTACCAGAGGGAATGCTTCGACCAGATCCTTCCACATTATGGATCCTTTTAAGGATTTATTCGGTTTCCTGAACCGCTCAATGAAAGAGAGGTTTGGAATATATTTGGATCTCATCACTTTAGTCCATAGCGTATGCCCTATCGATAAACGCCATAACTTCCTTCCATCCAAAGCTCTAGAAAAGAGACAAAGATATTGTAAACCCCAATTGCCTAAATCTTTGGGATTTTCTAAAGAGGACCACTTCGCTAAATGCATCCCTCCTGTAGAATTGTTTCCATCCCATAAGAAAAGACTACTGAGATTTTTTGTCTTGTCAAGGATACCTTTGGGAATGGATTCGATTGAGTTCCAATAGACTGGTATCCCTTCCAAAACATATTTAAGTAAGACTAACCTTCCTCCTCGGGAAAGAGTTCTAAAAACCCATGAATCAATTCTCGATTCCACCTTACGAATAAGCCAGGCTCAGTCTGATTTCTTTTACTTGTCAGGACTAAGATGAAATCCCAAGTATTTAACCCCTTCATCCATTGATTTATATTGAACAGGAAGAATACAGAGAAAGAAAGTAATACCAACCCCCGAGCATTGATTGGTTAATAAACATGACTTTTCTAGATTAATCCACATGCATGTTTCCTTACAATACAGGTCTAGAGTTTTCTTGAGGGAAGAAACACCCCTCAAAGAGCCATAGATACTACACCAGATGTCATCGATGAAGAGAAGATAAGATACCGTTTTTGAAGCTGTCACTTTTAGACATGTTAACAACCCTTCATATATAGACTATTTTATCAGTCTTCTTAGGGAGTCTGCGATGATTAGGAAAAGGAAGGGGGACAAGGAGAAGCCTTGGAATAGTCCTCTGGAGGCTCTGAGTAAACATGAGGGAGATTTTTTTATCACGACTACACAGGAAGAACTATTAAGGAAACCCATTATCCAGTTTACCGATTTGAGTTTCATGCCTAGTTGAATGACATTGGGCGGTAGTCCTTAAACGATTCGACATTCTGCTTTTAAGAATGAGGCATAGGAAGGTAGAGTTTAGCGGTCAAAAGATCATTCCTACAGATTGAGACTCTTTGATCATGAGAAGTAAGTCTTCCTTTATGAGGTCATAGAAGAATTTGAAAAACTCCATCGGAAACCCATCCAGACCCGAGATTTTTCCACTCTGTATAGAGAAAATGGTTTCTCTTACTTCTTATGTTGAACTTCTTTCAGTAGGATTTGGTTCATTTCCTCAATGAAAATGGGTTGGAACTTGGCCACTACTTCTAGTATTTCTTGGATAGGGTTTCCTTCGGGAGCCAAGAAGAGGGATTCAAAGAAACAGGCTCCCTCCTCTGATTTTTCCTGAAAGGAACTGACCCTAATTCCTTCTTCATTCTTGAGTTTCCATATAGTATTGAGATTCCTTCTTTGGTTGGAAAATTTATGGAATAATTTGGTGTTGTTATCCCCGACTTTTATCCAAAGTGCTTGTCTTTTTAGTTTCATTTCCTCTTCTTCTCGTTTTAATCACTCGTTGTGTTTTTTCTCTATACACCTGAACTTCTCCAAAAGAGTCGGTCTTAGGGTTTCCCTATCCAGCTTGGAACCAATTCTTAATAGTTCTTTTTTTTTATCTCAGTAAGCTCCTTTTTTATTTTTAGCTTTCCATTTAGGGATCCAATTCTTTATTGCGGATTTGGTATTCTTCAGGTTTTTCTCTAATTAGATCATTAGAGGTTCATTATTGTTGCCTCATAGTTTCTTCCAAGTTGAAGTGACAATGTTTTGGAAGTCGGGGTCGTCAAACCATACTTTATTTATTTTTAATGGCGTGGGAAGCGACGCTAAGCTAGAGATCCATCTCAAAGAGATAGGGCAATGGTCTAAACTCCTCCCTTCTTCCACTTTTGATATGAATCTTAGACCCTTCTCCATAAAATTTTCTAAATCCAGAAATCTATCAAGGCGTTTCGCAACTTTGTCTCTTCTTATTCGAAAATTTCTCCATGTTGAGGAGAACCTCACTGGTTCCACATCCATTAGATTAATAGATTCAAGAAAAGATAGAAAAAAATCCTCATTGACGATCCTCTTTTGGAGAGGGGCCCCAAACTTCTCTCAGAGAGAGAGTGAAATTCAAATCCCCTTCGATGACCATGAGGGGTTCATTACAAATTCCTTCATTTTTCATATCTTCCCATAAGGGAATTATTTCAGAGTAAGGGTCACAGATATTTATAATAGAAAAGGAGAAGTCAACATATTTATGTTTTAGATTCATAGAAGTGGTGGAAAAGTGTAGTTCACGTAGAAAGGGATTTAAAAGTCGGACTCCAACCTGTCAGCAGCCCTCTGGACAGACCTTCAGCGTCTACCACACTATATGCCCAATATTTTAACCAGGGGATTATATTCTTTATAGCTTCTTCCCCTTTACACACTTTCTCCTATAGTAAAATAAAATTAGGGTTAAGTCTCAGGAGTAGGCTTTTGAGGGCTAGTTTTTTCTAGGCCCCCCCAACCCCTCTTGCATTGAAGGAGAGAAGGATCATTTTTTCATAGGGGGGGAGGTATTTCCCCACTCTAAGGGCCCTTGTGATGGTATCCTGCATGCCTTTCCTAATTTTGGCTGCAGCCAGTTCTTTATCTTTCGAGATATGATACTTTCTTCCTGTGGTGGACACTTAAGGGACCTCTAGGGCCAGGCCCCCTTTGGAAGGAGAGGTTTCCTTAGGTTTTACTTTTGATCTCATTACATAGCCTTTTGAAGGGGGAGTGGGGGAAGGACCGAGGGACTGAGGAAAGTTTAGAGCTAGGGGAAGGAAGGGGATCAAAAGGGATAGAGGGAACTAGGGTTTCTGACTCAATTGGAATTGGGGAGGAAGAAGGTTGAGGAGGTGGGAGAAGATTTTCAATGAAAGTAGGGATGAGAGAAGATTGCAGCAGGGAAGCCACAATTCCAGTCAGGGAAGAAGGGGGATCAAGGGGATAAACCAAAGGTGGGGGTGTGTTAACTGACCCATTTGAATCGACGAGACTCTTATAAAATTTAGTCTCATGCAAAATAGAAGAAGGAGAAACAAAATCATCTATGATCATACCTATCTGAGCAGCCTAGAGGATTAGATCACCCATTTATTTTCTTGAAGCTTTGACAGTCCCAGGATCTATGTTAACTTCCTTAGAGTCTCCTGTTGATACCACCTTGACCTTCTCTAATCTGTTGCAAGTGGATTTCCTCACCCAAGTTTTCTTTACATGTAATTTTTTGGTAGAAATCACGTACAGTCGGCTCATAAGTGCCCAATTTCATGGCATGGATGGAACCTAAAGGGAATTATCCAATAATCCACCTTTTGGTGCCATGTTATGTCTCCTAGGACTAGGTATAAGTTCCCAATCAGACCATCTCTGACATTAACCTCCACTTGAATCCAGACCCATCACATGTCTTTTTATGAGGCCTAATTGGGTTATAATCCCATGAAAGTCCCTATTTTGTCTCCAATTCCTTCTTGTGCCTCTCTGGTCCAAAATTCCAGTGGGAGGTCGGGTAGGATAGCCCATACCTTCATCTGGGAGACTGGTTCATGCTCCAGGTCGAATTCCATTGTCCAGGGTTTTAGGACCAGGCCTGACGACCCTTAAGACCAACTTCTTCTCAATAATTTTCCGTTGTCTGTTATTGATTTGCATAGAAAGTAATTCCATCCTTTGGTTAAAATGTGAGCCTCTGGTGAATACCCTAGAAATGGGGACCAGGTTTGTTCTAACCAAGACTGCATGGCTTGGTGTCCAAGCATTTTTCCTGTGAACCTTCTAACTAAAATTTTTCCATGGAAATTGGTTATGTTTGAAGCTGCAAGATATTCCCCTACAACCATCTTCACATGTCTACATTTTTCCCATATGCATTTTATTGGCTTCTTCACGAGGCTTTTCATATTCTTCTCTTGGCTGTACAGTGGGGCATCAAGAGGGCTATCTTCTGAGCTTCTTTGGGAGCTAAGAGGGAGAACTTGCTCAGAATATTTGGAACCTGAGAGGCTTTCCTTAGCACTAGTCACTTCTTTTGTGTTTCCTTTAGTGATTCTGCTAACCAAGACTCCATCTTCCTTGTTTCGGCCATGCTCCACATGCGCAGGAGTAATGACCCTACCCTCCAGATTTGAAATGTGATGAGTTTGTTCCGAGGGGCAGGATGAATCTCCCAGTCCAAGAACTCCTCGAGGGAAGGGAAGGTGCGTCCACATGATGGACTTGGTTCATAGTCCACCTCCTCCTCCTCAAAGTCAACCATATTTTTGTACCGTGTACCTGGGACAACTCTCAATCATGATACGTGGAAAGATCTAGAACATAACATCATAACATCGGTAGGAGGTGACGAGGGACATGAGATAGGGAACGGGGCACGAGACGGGGCTACCAAAAAAGGGAAACAACAAACAGGAAAGAGCACAGGAAAGGGGAAGAGAGAGGGTATGCGGCCCTAGCTCACGAGCTTACTGTCCTATGGCCATATGCGCTCACTCCTTTGATTATAAAACCACAGACCAAACATGAGCCCTTTATCCTTTAATCAAATAATAAAATATTTTATTAATTTAAAACATAGCATAAGATAAACATGGCTAAGTATTATTGATTAGGTATGTGATAACTATATTAAATAGCATTGACTAAATTAAATAGCATATTTATTTATGCAATTACATATCATTGAATATGATAAACAACCAATCTTTTTAATGAAAACTCTGTTCTATTCCAATTACAATGGCCTCTTCTTATTAGTCCCTATA
>ML845267.1:8097-45797 GCA_009831015.1 Picea engelmannii
TGCCGACACGGAAGTCTATAACTTATTCACTTATGTTGATTATATCTTAATAGAAATACTCTTTTCTCATCCAATTGATATCTTGAAAATATTTGAATTATTATTCCATGGGTGTATTTGTTATGAATGTTAATGGATTATGCTATTGAATGTGTTAACATCATATATTATCACCATATGCTTGTGTTGATTGGTTGTTGAGGACTAGTTGCAGGTATATTTCTTTGGGTCAAGTGCTCAACGGTGGCCTTCATCGAACGTCTAGACAAGGTAGGCCTTTCATCTTGTCTTGCTAGCACATTGGTTTATATATCATACTTGAGAATAGAGTTGATTTCTGCAGTCAATTCCGTCTGTTGTGGTTTTGCCCTAGCCATAGAGAGATTTTCCTCGTAATAGAATTGGCAACCATATTGGGGATATAATCTTCTTTCTTGGGGTTTGGAGTGTTTTTCTCCTTAGATTGATCTCGTTCATATTGAGTTTCTTGTCATATGATTGCTTGACAGCCTCTGTTCACTCTGGGTCTGAGTCGCCTTCTCCTTAGCCTGGCTATGTTTTGACACATATACGCGGGTCTTTGCTTGACAGTCGCGTACATACACGTGTTGTACTTCTACAAGTTGTGTACATACGCGCTTTTCCCTTGAAAAGTCACATACATCAGCCTTTGTTGCTTGTTTGCTAGGTTTGGTGGTTGTTGGGTAAGTTTTGATGATTGATGAGTCTTCTTGGGTCTCTGTAGTGACTGTTAAGTGTCTGTGGAATGACAGGAAACCTGTCTTTGGTTGAATTTTTGGGCAGTACCTTTCTCGTCACCTTTTCATTTTGATTGTCTTTGCACCTTGGGTTGGGTGTTTTGCTCCTTGGTATCCTACTTGAATTGTCTCTGTTTATACACAATAGAGTCTATATATCAAGTTGTTGTTCAGTCCTTCCATTTTCATTGAAAATACAAAAATATTAGGCATTTTACATTGATTGGCATTTTGATCTTTTGAGTCTTTCTCATTTATCTTAGTGCATGTAAAGAAAGATTGCATTTTTACTTAGAATTGCATAATTGAATTGAAAATTGCATTTTTAGGAAGCATATCATTCATTAGAAATTGAAGTTAGGACTTTGCATTGTATTCATATTCATTTACTTTACTTGTTGAGTCATAACATCACTAGTTTCACGACCGCACATTTTGAGTAAGCAAGGCCATTAAAATTAACGCTATAATTTAAAATTGATTAGTAATGATTTTATTTTCTAGGGTGCACAAACTAGCTTAGGATTTAGTGCCTTGGAATAGGATTTTGTGAGTAAACTTCTCCAAGGCTATTAAATCAACATATGTGTCTGACTAAGGGAGTGGAGAAATCCTTTATATAATCGATAAGATTAGGAGGCTCCGCTTACACCGGAGTTAAGCATGAGGTCACGTCAGGTCGGTTGAAGGGATATCTCCCCAATACCTTCCTAGCGTCAGAGATATTTCTGGGTATCTATTCGTATATGGGGATCTTTCTAGTGCCCTTACCTCTGTGAGAGGCAGTGCTTTCAAGGTTTCAGTCGTTGCTACCCTGCCCATACAGTGGACCTGACTTACGACTGTTCCTCTGTGCATCAATTATATTGTGGTTGCTTAGTTGCTTGACTTAGGTGCCACATAGGTTACTTGCAGGGGTTATTCTGCAGGTACCATGGGTCAGATAAAGGTCGAACAACACACAATCTTTATGGAGGATTACCTCTCCGGGGGGATCTGATCGACTGGTTTTTATGCCCACGAGGGCCCTTATAACTGATTTTGATACCTATGATCTTTAGCAGTGAGTCTCAGGCCCCTCTTGGGCGAGGCATACCTACTTTAGGGAGGGAGGCCCCTTTCAGCCACTTTATCTTGTTTGTGTGCATATTGGTCATTTGATTATTTTTTATGTGCTCTTTCATTACTAGTTGGCCTTAGGATTTTTTTTTATATCTTGAGTCTTAATTCATCGTGGAGTCGGACCAACTTCCCCACCAGTCTCGCCGCTTGTTACAGTTACCACAATATTTCGAGTCTTTTCCTTCTAAAAGGCGTAGAGTTATTAAACATGGTACACACACCTCCACTTATCAGACTTGTGATTCTACAAGGATGAGTATTGAACTGAGTCATCAAAATACTGGGAGTCCCTCGACTCCCACACCTACTATAGTTAATGTCACCCCTTCGACTCCTGCAACCACAATGGTTGTAGTGTCATAGGCACCTATCATCATTGTTTCCCATCCTATAGTGAATGCTCAACCTATTGCCATGAACCCATTTGGGTCTCGTGGTCACTCACCGGGTTATAATGTTCAGTCCATCTTGATGGACTCTAGTCCTTTTTCCCATGATATGTTGAATTTTACTTTGCAGTTTTCAAACTCCATCCCAGTTGTTGGCCCTAATGCGAGCAATGGACTTGGGGGCACAACTCCTCCTTATACTTTGTTTTCGTTTGGTGGCTCTCAAGTCCCTCAAATGACTCCTATAGTGGGAGGCATTCCTTCTTTTAACCCCGGGTCTAATCATGTTGCTTCTAGGTGGAGTAACCAACCTGGAATACAAGCTTCTGCTCAAGTTCCATCCTTTTCCCTCACCTCCTTAGTGTCAATTCCAACCAACATGTTTGGCATGACGAACCCACCTTTATCCTCCAGATTCACACACGGAGGAGGTTAGTTTTACACCTTCGGCAACCCCCAACCCGGAGCCACTCCGACTGGGGGCAATTTTTCTAACCCCCATAATAAAATTCCTACTGGAATGGTGCCCAACCACCCTCTTATGAATCAGCCTCGAGGAGGGTCTTACAATCCCAGATAGGGCCATGGTGCTTACCAGAACCCTCGATGGGTTGCAATTCCCCAAACACAATCTTTCCAGAGAGCTTGGGGCCAGATGTCGCAACCCCGTCTCCCTTTTCTGGCCACGCTCAACTTGTCATACTTTTCTAATTTGATGAACGACCATGTGTGTCATGATCCTACATGGTCCCCCGTTCCCATCAAGCTTCCTTCGGATATTCTGAAATTCGAAGGTAGGAATGGCAAGGATCCTAGTGATCATGTTACCACCTTTCACCTATGGTGCTCTTCAAATTCCCTTAATGACGATTCCATTTGGTTAAGATTATTTCAACGGACCCTCATAGGGGTTTCCGCAAAATGGTATATTGACCTACCTATGAGGGCATATGGGACCTTTATTCAGATGGTGCTATTCTTCCTTAACCACTTCCAATTGTCGGTTCGTTAGGATGTTGGCCTAGAAATTTTGTCGACCTTACGCCAGGACAAAGCCACTCATATCTTGGATCACATCCAGGAGTGGCGTAGATGGAAGAGGTTGATCAAAACCTACATACCCCCAAATTTCTTGTTAGAATGGTTCCTTAAGTCTTTACAACCTCCTATTTCGAAGGATGTTGCTACATCCAGGGTTACATCCGAGGAAGAAGAAATATTCAAATCCCAACATTTAGATCTTATATATGCTCAGTCTGGGATGTCATACAAGATTCTTCCAGACGCACCGAGGTCAAACTATGACCCTATACAAAAGCTTGAACCTCGTGTTGATGGCATTTTAGGATCCACCAATGTGAAATCCGTAGACTCGGTGACAAGCCATTTGAAAGAGTTGTCTCTAAACTAGTCTATAGGAGGGTCAGGTTTGTCTGTGTCTTCTAATCCCACTCAGTCGACGGATGTACATTCTATGCAATCGTCGACCGGCTCAAATGGTAACCAACAACCAAGCGGGAATAAGAATAAATGACGTAATAATAATTGTAAGGGTGGGAAGAATAATAATAAACCCAAGGACAATGGTAATAATGAGAGGATGAATAAAAATGTTGGTGAGGGCAAGAAAGAAAGGCGTGAGGTGAAATTTCCCTGTAAGCCTTGTACAAATGATCATATTACTCATTTATGCCCCACTTGCGGAAGCTAGGAGGCTCTTATATCTACCGCCTGTCATGCTGACGAATCCTTTTCCACATAACCAGCACATCGCCTCGAGCTCCTCAAATTCCAGAAATGTGGTTGGTGGAAGTCAAAACCCACCGACACAAGATGGTGACCATTTGTGCATCAATATGGTCAATTCTCAGGTTAAGCCACCCGGTCTCGCGATTACAGTTCTTCACAGACTGTACCTGGTCTAGAATCTCCTCCTCCTCCGGAGACACCTTTGCATATCGAAAAACTAGAGCCACCACCTCGTATTCTGAAAGGAGTACTCAAGCTCTCTACCCACAATCCAAATGCTACAGCCGCCCAGAATTACTCTATTGTTGAGGACCTGGGTCAAACCCCTTGTGTGATGTCGTCCCTAGAGGTACTCCAGACGTGTCCTTCACAGAGAAATGCCTTGCTAACTGCGTTAGGATCTCTAGACCCCAATGGCTTAAAAGTTATCAAGTTTTACGTCACAGATGTGAAGCCTCGCTTTCCTTATCATGTGGCATTCCAAATCTACGTGGGTTACTCGAAGTATACCATCAAACGTGCGGTTGTTGATGAAGGCACTGCTACATGTGTGATGTCCCTGATCTGTTGGAAAGCTCTCGGCTCTCTGACTCTTTCTCAATCTTCGACCGTGTTGACTGATTTTGACGGTCGTTCCTTCTACCCTCACGGTATTCTTCCTGCCTTTCTGGTCCAGTTAGGTGGGAAGACGGTAGAGGTGGATGTCGAGGTGGTTCATGTGCCCCTCAATTATAACTTGCTACTAGGATGCAATTGGACTTATGCTATGACTGCCATTGCATCATTTGTCTTTCGCACTCTTTGTTTTCCTCACAATGGGAAAATCTTGAAGTTCAACTTGTTAACCTTTGCATATGCTATCCCTAGTGCATCTGTTGAACCGTCGATCCCTATGGTCAACAATTCTCAGCCAACAATTGAGAATATCGATGTCAAAATGTATCCATCCATTATGGGTACCTTCGACTTCATGGCACTGATTCACCATGTTTACTCCATATCCAGTAGGCCCGTTTCGTCAGAGAGGTTTGTTCCTTTCCGCACTTCCTATTTTAATGATCCTTCGACCCTACCTTCCTCAACTTCGCCTTGTGAAGCTCAGTCGCATGTTGGAATGGCCATGCCACTATCGGCAACAGAGATAGTGTATCAAGTTGTTCTTGACTCTTCCACCGATCCCGATCCTATTACCTCACAGTCGAATAAGGAGGATCATGTTCTTAATCCTGTGTGGGCCACTTTGTTGTCTTGCACACATGATTGCCTCGATGAGACTTTGCCCTCGGACGAAGCTATCATTGAAGACATGAATGGTTCTGACAAACCTTGGAATGATATGCATCATCGCTCTTATTTTCTCCCAGAGCTTGCTAGAATCGACAGATGGAGACTATCTCTCCTACCGTCACGATCGATATCTCTTGTACCCCTGGCAAGATTGAAAATGTACACATCGGTGCGAATTGTTCGCCAGAATAAATCTTGATCTACACCGAGCTCTTCAAGGAATTTTGAGATGTATTTGCTTGGTCATATGAAGAGATGTTGGGAATCGAGCCTCGAATTTTCGAGCATGAGATTAGAACTTATCTGAATGCTAAGAATGTTTGACAACGTCTTCGAGTTGTCAATCCCCGGAAAGCCCCTGCTATGAAGGCAGAGGTAGAGAAACTACTTAATGTTGGCTTTATCTACCTGGTTCCCTTGATTGAATGGGTATCCAATCCCATTCCTGTGAATAAGAAGAAAGGAACCATCCCTGTATGCATGGACTTTCGTGACCTGAAAAAATCATGTCCTAAAGACAACTTCCTCACACCTTTCGTCGATCAAATTCTCGATGAGTGTGCAGGAAGCAGATTTTTTTCTTTCATGGATGGATTTTCAAGGTATAACCAAATTCAAATTAAACCCGAGGACCAACACAAGACGACATTTATTTGTCCTTGGGGTACTTTCGCATACTGGAAGATGCCTTTTGGCCTTAAATATGCCGGAGCAACCTTCCAACATGTTATGACCTTCGTATTCCACGATCTTAAGCATATAGTCAAAGCTTATCTTGACAATCTTGTTGCTCACTCTCATAAGAGAGTAGATCAGCCTAAGCACCTTCAGCTAGTTTTTGAAAGATGTCATCATTATAAAATCTGGTTGAATTCTCATAAATGCATCTTTTGTGTTAGGTCTGGATGTCTTCTAGGATTTTTAGTCTCAGAGATCGGGATCATGGTAGATCCGTTAAAGGTTGAGGCAATACTTTAATTGCCTCCCCCGTGCACTATTCAAAAACTTCAAGGTTTACAGGCGAAAGCTAACTTTTTACGTCAGTTTATAGTAAACTATGCCAATATTACTAAGGATTTCATGTGTCTTTTGAAGAAGGACACCCCTTTTATTTGGGATGAGTGAGCCTAGGAATCCTTTGATACTTTGAAGAAAGCCTTGGTATCGACAACTCTGCTGAAGTCTCCTGACTAAAGGAGGGATTACTTGCATTATGTCACCGCGTCCGAAGAGATGATTGGTATGGTTTTGGTTAAGGAGGATGATGAGCTCTGCGAGCACGTCATCTACTATCTTAGTCGAAACTTAGTATGTCCTAAGCTCAAATATTCCCACGTTGAAAAGCTAGCTTTGGCTATCGTTCACGCATTCCAACAATTATGCCATTATATATTGCTTTGCAAAACTAATGTGGTTGTTGATGTCAATCCATTTCAATATGTCCTTACTAGGCATATCATAGGGGGGAAATATAATAAATGGATTGTCATTTTACAAGAATTTGACCTCGATTTCGCCTCTGCGAAATCCAAGAAATCACTAGTCTTTGCAAAGTTAATATCTGACTTCCCACGATTGAATGAGGATGTTATTCATGTCGATTCCTTTGCGAATGAACACATTTTCCTTGTCTCTTCGTCCGACCCCTGGTATGGAGACATTGTTCTCTATCTTCAAACTTTGAATTTTCCTCAGCATCTCTCGTGAGATGACCAACAACGTGTACGATACCAAGCTAAGAATTACATTATCAGCAGTGACACTTTGTATCATCGAGGGGTAGACAATATCCTATGTCGTTCTTTAACTCATGAAGAAGTCAATTCAGTTCTAAATGATTGCCACAGTGGGGCTTGTGGTGGTCATCTATCTGGGCTTGCGACAGCCCAGAAAATTTTGCGAGCTAGTTATTTATGGAAATATATCTTTAAAGATTGCATTGAAGCAGTTAAGAAGTGTCACCCCTTCCAGGTGTTCACTTAGAAAATTCACTCACATCTAGCCCCTCTTCATCCAGTCATTACCGCCGGTCCCTTCACCAAGTGGGGGGTGGAATTTGTGGATTGCAACCCAACTTCACGTGGGGGGGAACCAACACATTATCGTGGTCATAGACTACTTTACTAAGTGGGTCGAGGCCATGCCTATAGTTAAGTCCGATGGGAAGATTGTCGCCTTCTTCGTATTCAATCAAATTATTGTCAGGTTCGATATCTTGAGTGAGATTGTCACTGATCATGGCAGTCACTTTCAGAATGAAATCATGGAAGAGCTAGAATCCAAGTTGGGGTTTAAACATGGTCATTCTTCCCCTTACTACCCCCAGGAAAATGGACAAGTAGAGGTCGTCAACAAGTCTCTCAAGACCATTTTTCATAAAACTGTTAGCCAGAACAAATCTGACTGACATATTATGCTATATCATGCACTCTAGGCATATCGAACATTAGTCAAGACTACCACCAGATTTTCCCCTTTCCAGTTAGTACATAGTGTGGAGCTGATATTACCTATYGAATSYKAAATACCTTCTCTTAGATCGGTAGTCGCACTCCTCCCTGAAACTTYCGATCTCGAGAAACRCCTCGTACACCTAGAGAGCCTTGACGAGCAGCGTCGAGWCGCCTCTACGACTATTGAGGYRAATAAAAGACGTGTCAAGTTTCCCAATACGATAAATYTGTTTGTCCCCGGTTGTACRTTGAGGGTGACTTGGTCCTGTTATATGATCAASMCAAAAAAMYGTTGGGGGYAGGTAAGTTCAAGCCCAGGTGGCACGGTCCCTATATCATGCGACATGTCTTAGAAAAAGGAGCCTATGAGTTAGAATATTCTGAAGGGAACATGTTGGCCGAGCCCAGGAATGGGCTCTACTTGAAAAGATATTACGCTTAGGTGTAACTCTTTGTATACTAATGTAATTTAATGTATATATATATTCCCTTTATTTTTTGTCTCCGGCTTGCTTATCAAGTTTTCCCTTGGTTGGCAGATGTCAGCGGAGTCTTTGGTTTACCTAGGATTCGCAGACAGATCTAATTGTCATACACGGAACTTGGCTTCCGTCGCTTGGGTGGTTTACTCACATAAGGGTCTACTGGTGTCTTCAGGTGGTGTATGCCTAGGGCCATCCACAAATAATGTGGTTGAATATAACGTCATTATAGAACTTTTGCACGATTCCATTTTGCATGGTATTTTCTCTTTGGAGGTTCGCCTGGATTCCCAATTAGTAGTATGTCAGTTGAACGGAAGTTACTGTGTGTGTGATCCTACATTACTCCGATGACTCCTACAGGTACGTATTTTAGAGAGACAGTTTGATTTTATTACTTATCATCACATACCTAGGAGTTCTAATTATGTATCTAATGCTTATGCTAATTTCGTTTTAGATTGGCATTTGTCACATAACTAAAGCAAAGAAAATAAATTTTATCAGTTTACACATTGTAATATAATTAAAGCTTAAGAACCATGTTTTATATATATTTCAAAAAATAAGATGTTTATAGTAAAAAATTGGGGCCAACACCCTCAGTACACATATATAGTCAATAAATACAAAATCCATGACATCTACGCCTGTGGCGTCGGATGTGTGTCATGATAATAAACTACGACATTTGCGAGATGCCGAAAGAGTCGCACCCAAGCTCTGGGCACACCAACCACCTGTTGTTGCATGGCCTCCGGAAGATCCTCTACCTAAACCATCGGAATCCTATGTGTCAAACGAGACAAGTTTCCCTGCACGTTTTGAAGGACTCTCTGTGCTTCTCCTCCTACCACCTCATCTCCTCGATGCCTCTGACAATGTCTTGGAAGCTCATCCGGCCATCATAGACCTACATCTACGTTACACAAGTGTCTAGTTGTTCTGAGGAAAATCTCTCTATGGATAGGGTAAAACACAACAGAGGGAAATGACTGCAGAAATCAACTCTCTTCTCAAGTATGCTACATAAACAAATATGCTAGCAAGACAATATAAAAGGCCTACCCTGTCCAGACATTTGATGAATTCCACCTTTGAGCACTTGACCCAAAGCAATATACCTGTAACTAGTCCTCAACAACCAAGCAAAGAAAGAATATGGTGATATTATACAATGTTAGCACATTCAATAGCATAATCCATTAATAAACATGACAAATACGCCCATGGAATAATAATTCAAATATTTGTGAGAGATCAAATGGACAGGAAAAGAGTATTTTTATTAATATATGATCAACAGAAGTCAAAATGTTACAGACTTTTGTTTTGGCATAGTTTGAAACGGAGAAACTAAGTTCCTTCCAGCTGGGCCTCCACCACTTCAATCCTCCACAAAAGGCAAGCTCATAATAGAGAAGCAATGAGGTTCTCAATCAATAAGGGAAGAGCTTGGGGGTTGAACATTGTGTTCAGACTTAAAGGAAAAAGGGATGCAAACTCAATATGAAGTAAATAATTCCTCCACAACAGCCTTGCTCTCAAAGTTGAATTCTTTCTCCTTTTTCCATAGCTCAGAATTGGCCCATTTATAACCTTCAAAATGGAACTGAAGGGCCGAGTTGGAACGTTTCCAGTGTATGGAAGTCCAAGGATCATAGATCTTCTGTCGTGACATGGAAACCCGACATTAATTTTCATTTTCTGGCACAAATCCCGATGTACGTGGGTTGTAGTAGAGCAGTCTGGGTATATGCATGTTGTATAGTAGGCAAGATGTGTACATGTGGAAAATATTTATTTTTAGCTCTAGATTTTACCAACATGGATGATAAATCTACATGGGGAAATGGAAAAAAAGCCTCATGTGCAAGATTGCATAGGGTGAGGCAAATCTTGCTATAATAGATGCCCCCTAATGTGAGAGGTCAGAGGAGTATTTGTGATGGTTGAAATACATTATAAACAACCCAAAAGTGGATTGATGGGGAACCAGCTGGACGAACCAGTTTCTCATTACATTCTGCACTGACTTTGAATACATGGTTGCCCATAAAATTACACTGCATATCCATGTGAAAATATACCAAACAAGTGTTTGTGGCCATGAATAGGAAAATACAAATGCGGTTACATGCGAATAGTTGTCACAGTAACGAACAAGGCCTAGTAGAACCAATCTCAAAACCAATACGAAGATATTTGTATACAATTGAGTACAATCTAATCTCCCATGATCATTGTAGTCATATAGGTATTGGTCCAATGAAAAGTAAGCAACAGCTCATGAAAGCTTCGGCCACATACTAATGTCTTCAAGTCTTCTACACAATCTGCCAAGGGTTCAAGTCTACGTTATGTGAATAAAGGAGTTGAGGTCGAACACAACGAGACATCGTTTGATTACTGGTCATTGATGTATACCGTTAACAAACGCGAGACAACCTACCGATAATGAAAGTAGGTATCAAGGCATCGAGTACATTCTTACAAGTGTGACTAAACAAGCTGGTGTCGAACACCTGAAGAATCCATCGATTAGGAGACATTGATGTATTCCCAACTGTCGATGGCGAGAGAGTTTTCCACTAATGACTACAAGCCTCAAGGTACTCATAAGACACTAGGTCTCGTTTCTAGAATAAATTAGTTGAATTTGATGGAAGGAGACCCGCTGAAAGGAGAGAAGTAAGGTGTCTCTCATCAGTCAACACGAAGTACAAAGCATGAGCTTCATGATTTGGTGGAAATCAGACGAATAACATGTTCACAAACCAACAACCCTGTGTGTCTTTCACGTGTGCCAAGTGCAAGCGGTACACAAAAAAGACCCTTTGAATAGCAGCCAATGATGAAAATTGTTGACAAAGGCGAGGAAACCACCAATAAGGCTAATGGAATCCAAGACACTCCACAATTCCCAATGTGTGAATAGATGTCTTGTCGTCGAACACAAGGGAAACCACCCAGTCAATGACCAATGATAAAATGTCGACTGTTGGGTTCAAGGTTACCTACCAATGATGAAAGTAGGCCCAGGGTGCACGATAGGACTACAATATCATGTGATTCTGAGACAAACTGAGGGTATGGATGACATGCAAAGTCAAGAGTTCTGAGGAGTGGCTGACACAGGTTGATAGACTTCCTTTGAACAAGAGCATGAGACATATGGAAGACTCTGGCAGCATAGACTCAATGATGAAACCATGAGATGCAAGAGGCATCAATAAAACTCTCTATAGGGACTGGAAGAGTAACCAGTCGATAGAGAAGACTTTGTAACGAGCTCAGCTTCCTAAGGCCATGCTCATGCAAAAATTATGATGACAAATGGACTCAATAACTTTGTGTTATGTTCAAAGGCGACGCTATTGCTGCCAACATAAGATAATACTCCCTTCCCACCCATCTTTTTTTGTTTTTTCATAGACAAATGAATGTTATGATACAGAGGAGGAAACGAGTGTCGCAAGTAAGCAAAACTAGTTCCAGCAATGGAATATACCTATGCTCAATGCAAGGAGATGCATGCGAGAGATGGACACTCAGGGGAATGTTCCCTCCTAGGTATAAGGTGTCAAATTGCGAAGGATATAAACAAGGCTCTTCTTGGTTGAGAATGCAAAAACTGTTGAGGCAAACGGTTTGTAACACAAAGCGAGAACCAACTATACGCTCAATACTGCAAGCAAGGGCATGAGATGCAATCCCAACTTAACGCCAAAAAATGTCCTTTTTTATGACTTTTAGTCTAGTTGGTGTGAAAAGGGGATAAACTTGTGCCAAATAGACGTCTTTTCAAATCCAATTTATGAGTGTGAAAGAGACAAGTTCACTCGACAATCTTTTCACTTTTTGATAACGAGTCGGAAAAGAGCTTAACTAAGACTCACGACCTTTCAAGTCCAATTTAACGAGTGAAAGGGACAAATCACTCGGCAATCTTTTCACTTTTTGAAGACAAGTTGGAAAATAGCTTAAATTAAACTCAGGTGAGAGCTTCTAGGTAGCAAGTCGCGCGGGATGCCAAGGCTCCCGTGCTAGACTTCTGTGGAATGTCAATATCTTACGAATAGTCGACATAAGCCTGGGAAAACCCAAAGCTCTCCAAGTCGAGAAAGATAAAGCACTAGCAGAGGATATCGTCTCTATGATGTATCAGATAATGTCTCTTACTGGAAAAGACATAGGTGGGGGCATTGGATACCCTACAAGGCCATCCCAATCGAAGGGAACTTCCTCAGAACTTGGAGGGAGAGTACTCGGGGAGAGAAAAAATCTCTCTCATTCAAAAGGTGTAGTATCAAGAATGTTGATGGCGTGGTTGAAGGATGCATTGCCCTCGACAAGTAGAGTAGGATTGACCAAATATCACACTAGTACTACCACTTCTTCAATTATAGGTTGAAGGGGATGTGTGATAACAGGGATAGAGGATACATCACCCTCGACAATGGGGGTATGGTCCGGAGACGATTGTAGCAGCATTATTGCCATATCAATCAAGGGAGGAACATGGTGCAGGGAAACTACAGATGCCTCAGAATATGAAGGGCCCTTGGGTGAGCCCCGCACTTCTGTTATCCCAGTAGTAGCTAGACACAAACGAGTAAGGTGATCTCCTTCATAAGTCCTACAAAGGAATTTAAGCTTATGTTTGAGGTGTCTAGGCTTCCCGATGCTCCCAACGTCATTCATAATGGCTGGTGACATGCTCTCAACATGACTGGAAGAGGTGAGAGAGTCATCTCCTACATGGTGTACATGTTAATATTATGGTAGCTTTGGGAGGTATGAACCTCTATTGTGACCTATAATGAGATTAGAATACTCCGGAAGGAAGCAAAGAAGTGAAGGAAACCCTAGACAAGTTGTCGGCTGCAGATATATATTTAAAATGAATTTATTAGTACCCGGAAGGAGAAGTAGGCCCCAGTAAACCTGCCCAGACTACTATAAATATAGGGCACGAATTCTCATTATTCACATCTCAGCAGTTGCAGAGAGAGTTGGATCTGCACAGGTGCAGTGGTATTTTGTGTGCAAGTCTCTGGGAAAGTGTGCGTCGGCTTCTGGGAGGGAATATTTGATCAGCTTAGTTTCTATTCTTGCTTGGTGCATTAGCCTCTCTTGGCTATTGGATTGCTACCAGGATTCTCTTCTCTGTCAAGGTCAAGGTGCTCAAAGGGTGGCTTCGGCCTATTGTTGGGTGACGAGGGTATCGTCAATGGTAAAACGAGCACAATCTTTCATATTCTAACAGGTTATGGGCCCACAACCCCTTCATCCAGCCTAAAACGCTGAAAGGAAACATAGCCGCTAGGATATTGAGCTCGTTGAGGAACTACCGCTAGGGTTACTAGCAGGAGCAGCTTCCAAAACACTGCAACTAGGGTTACTAGCAGAAGCAGTTGTAGAAACCCCAAATCTCCGATCTGGCACCTTGTGATGGAGCATCTCGCTCAAGAAGAACATATTCAGATGTGCCCTAACTCAGCACACCTCTTGGCTCTCTCAGAAGACAGAAATGACGAAGTTGAAGTTTTGGATCAAGGCATGACCAATTACCAGTCAATCGAAGACATGTGTGAAACAATCAATCTTTTACACTACTCAGCACTTACTGGGATGATTGAAGATGACATGTGGATAATCGATAGTGGAGCTTCCAGGCACATGATGGGAGATTAAGCCAGACTCACAAATCTAAATGAGATAAAGACATCGTACAAAGTGGAGCTTGGAGACAAAAGCACTTACCCCGTCGAAGGATTTCGACAAGCCTCTATCAAGTTGGAATCAAGTAATCATGTTCACTTAAGCAATGTTTTATATGTACCTGGTTTAGAAAAGAATCTTGTATCGATATCATGTTTAGAAGACAAAGGAAACATAATAGCCTTCATGGATGGAAAGGTGTTATCATGGCATAAGAATTCCAACATAGAAGATGCTAGGGTTATTGGAAGTCGTGAAGGAAATCTGTATAGACTACTAGAATAAAATGAAGAAGCTCTAGTACATGACGAAGTCAACCCTGATGATCTTTGGCATAGAAGGTATGCTCATATCAATTATCAAGCATTACCTTTTCTCAGAAAAATGGTTGAAGGAATACCAGAATTGAAATCTACACATGAAGGAATCTACAAGGGATGTGCCCTTGGGAAGAATATCAAGAAACTAGCAACAACAGATCCAAGCAAATCCTAGATCTAATACACTCAGATGTTTGCGGTCCAATGCCAGTCAGATCTCTACGAAGATCTCTTTACTACATAATCTTCATAGATGACTATTCAAGAAAGGCATGGCTATACCTACTAAAATCAAAATACGAAGTATTCAGCAAGTTCCAAGAATTCAAGGCAGAAATAGAAAACCTCGCGAACAAGAAGATCAAGACATTAAGAACAGATAATGGAGGAGAATACACCTCGAAGGAGTTCATTTCATTCTACAAATCAGCAGGGATTAGGAGGGAGCTAACTGTTCCTCATAATCCTCAACAAAATAGTGTAGCGGAAAGAAAGAACAGATCTATCGAAGAAATGGTAAAATCCTTATTGAACGATCAAGGTCTATCCATGTTTCTATGGGGAGAAGCATCAATGACGGAAATATATGTACAGAACATAATCCCTCATCGTATATTGAAGGACATGACACTAGAAGAAGCCTTCTCAGGTAAGAAACCTAACGTGGAAAACGTAAGAATATTTGGATGTCCAGTTTACTCTCATATTCCCAAAGACAAAAGGAATAAACTAGAACCCTCAAGAAAGAAGGGGATATTCATGGGATATAGTGATTCATCCAAAGCCTATATAATATATATTCTAGAACAACACAAGATAGAAGTTAGCAGAGATGTAACGTTCAATGAAAGGTTGGCCTTAAGGAAATCCATCGAAGAAATTATAAAAGAAGAAGAGCTTGAAGAACCTAATGAAGAAAGCACTGTAAACGAAAATAACGAAAAGGATCAACCTGGTCATCCTATGGAGGCATGTGAGAACATTGATTCAGATATCATACCAAAAACCAAGAAAAGGCCATCTTGGCTTGAAGCTACATTACAAGACGCAGAAAGACTCAAGGTTCCAGAAGGAACATCCAGGAAGAGTGAAAGACTGAAAATATTCTCAAGTTATGCAGCATACATGAAGAAGATTCTAGATGAAGACCCTACCACATTTGAAGAAGTAGTCCAAAAGGGACAATGGAAAGAAGCTATGACGGAAGAACATCAATCCATTATGAAAAATGAAGTATGGGAAATTGTACCTAGACCTAAAGAAAAATCAGTGGTCACCTCAAAATGGGTATACAAGATCAAACATGCAGCAAACGGAAGCGTGGATAAATACAAGGCAAGATTCATGGCCAGAAGGTTCTCCCAGAAGGAGGGAGAAGATTATGATGAAACCTTTGCTTCGGTGGCTAGGTATACCTCCATCAGAGCTATCATATCTCTTATTGGTTCCATGGGATGGAATCTACACTAGATGGATGTAAAGACAACCTTCCTCAATGGAGCTATTGAAGAAGAAGTGTATATTGAACAACCTCCAGGATTCAAGGTACATTCCAGAGACACTCACTTTTGCAAATTGAAGAAAGCTCTATATGGACTCAAGCAAGCTCCAAGGGCTTGGTACGCCATAATGGACAGCTATCTAACAAGACTTGGTTTCTCAAAGAGTCATGCAGATCCAAACCTTTATTACAAAGTCGTGGATAACGCACTTGTGATTCTACTATTATATGTTGACGATCTATTCATAACAGGTGAAGAATCTCTCATTATCCAGTGCAAGAAGGAATTAGCTTCTGAATTTGATATGAAAGATCTAGGTCTCATGCATTATTACTTGGGACTGAAAGTATGGCAGAAGCGTGGTGAAGTATTCCTTGGACAAGGAAAGTACGCAATAAAGATCCTTCAGAAGTTTGGAATGATGGACTGTAAGTCCATGGACACCCCTATGAATGCAGATATAAGAAAAGTGAAAGTCCCAGATTCCAATCCAGTAAGATCCATCTCTATATTGACATCTAATTGGATCATTGATGTATTTGGTAAATACTCGACCAGATATTTGCTTTGTTGTAAATACATTAAGTCAGTTCCAGGTGAAACCTAGACAAGAGCATTGGATAGCTGCAAAGCATGTCCTAAGATATATTCGTGGGACAATAAACTATAGTTTGAGATATACTGCATCCGGTGATATCAAACTTCATGGATTCACGGACTCTGATTGGGCAGGAAGTGTAGAAGATAGAAAGAGCACTTCAAGTATGTGTTTCATCTTGGGCTCCGCTATGATATCTTGGGGCAGCAGGAAACAAAAGTCTATCGCACTCAGCACAACAGAAGTAGAGTATATGGCAGCATGTGAAGCATGCACAGAAGCAACATGGCTAAGGAAGTTAATCTCCGATTTATTTGATCAGATTCCAGAATCGACCATAATATATTGTGATATTCAGAGTTGTATAAGATTATCAGAACATCCAGTGTTTCATGAAAGGTCGAAACACATTGAGATCAAATACTACTTTATTCGAGATAAAGTCCAAGAAGGAGAGGTAAAGCTCGAGTATATCCCCACTGATGAGCAGAGAACAAACATCCTGACAAAACCTCTATCTAGAATTAAGTTTGCATATTTTCAAGAGAATATGGGGATCGTGGAAATAACTCCCTTAGCTGAAAGGGAAGACTCTCCAAGTTAGGAGAAAGTACTGAAAAATATTATTGAAAACATTTATTTTTGTGACTAAATGACTCTCCATATTAGGAGGGAGCACTGAAAATATTATTTATCTTTGTAATTGAAAAATAGTCCAGATTGGACACATTCTTTCCTATTCGGAAAGTGGATTGAGATTTCTGACGGATAGTGACTTCCCATTGTGGTTAACATGGGAAGTAGTATGATTGTTGATGTATCATAGACAATGACTTCCCATTGTGGTTAACATGGGGAGTGGTCTAGGGCAATCTCTCTTCTTGAGGGTTACTTAAGAAGACTGGCCCGCCTCGCCGGACAACAATTTCTCATTGTGGTTAACTTGAGGAATGGTCTGTTTTGGAGGTTGATACGGGACAGTCTTTTCCTCCTGTGGTTAACAGAGGAAATGGTTTGGACAGTCATTCCTTAGGGTTTATACATTCTCTACAGGGTGAATTTTGATTAGTGTAGGAGGAATGACCCAGGGTGGGGAATGGTCCAGTCTCAGCAATAAGGGACAGCCATTCCTTAGGGTTTATACATTCTCTCCAAGGTGCACTTTGATTAGTGTAGGAGGAATGGCCCAGGGTGGGGAATGGTCCAGACTCAGACATTCCTTAGGGTTTATACATTATGTCCAGGGTGCACTTTGATTAGTGTAGGAAGAATGGCCAAGGGTGAGGAATGGTCCAGGCTCAGAAATAAAAAACAATCCTTCTTCCTTGTTTGAGAAGAATAGGGCAGATAGCCCATTGTTGATGTTCTCTACTGAGGGCAGATATTCTTTCATATCTCACAGACATGAGTGAAAGATTGGCCTAGATGATTCAGTTTATTTTAACAATATTTTTCTGTCCAGGTTGGCATCAAATGATTGTTATGGAGACTGCCTATCTCCAGACAGTAGAGATATACTACTGTGGTGGATTTGTTACACTATTTGTGACTATGTGTCATGGATTGAGTAGTTGTGTACTACCTTGAATAAACACAGGTGTGTTCTATCAATTGATATTGTATCAGTTGTCATAGGAAATTATCCAGTTGGATAATAATGACGGTCCTCGTGTTGCTACCAGTTGAATGGTCGATTGTGCTCAAGACCATACCTCCCTAGCTAGGAGGGAGTGTTAATATTATGGTAGCTTCGGAAGGTATGAACCTCTATTGTGACCTATGACAAGATTAGAATACTATGGAAGGAAGCAAAGAAGTGAAGGAAACCCTAGACAAGTTGTCGGTTGCAGATATATATTTAAAATGAATTTATTAGTACCCGGAAGGAGAATTCGGCCCCAGTAAAACTACCTAGACTACTATAAATACAGGGCGTCGGTTCTCATTATTCACATCTCAGCAGTTGCAAAGAGAGCTGGATCTGCACAGGTGTAGTGGCAGTTTGTGCGCAAGTCTCTGGGAAAGTGTGTGACAGCTTCTGGGAGGGAATATCTGATCAACTTGGTTTCTATTCTTGCTTGGTGCATTAGCCTCTCTTGGCTATTGGATTGCTACCAGGATTCTCTTCTCTGTCAAGGTCAAGGTGCTCGGAGGGTGGCTTCGGCCTATGGTTGGGTGACAAGGGTATCGTCAATGGTAAAATGAGCACAATCTTTCATATTCTAACAGTACAGAGGTTGGAGATGTTGCATTGATATGACTCGTGGTGACTAGAGTGGTGCCCACAACATGACTAGCAGTGACCAAGTTCGGGTTGTCAACATGACTTGTAGAAGTTGTCGACCCATCTCCAACATCATTGGTAGAGGTTGGTGATGCAGATCCAACATGATTGATAGTGACTGGACTAGCGGTGAGTTGTAGCATTTGATACCAAGGTCCAGGGAAAGATTGGCTTTGGAACATTGCAGGCCAAGAAGGATTATGGTTTACTCTTGTCCCTGTCCGGAAAGGTAGTATCCTTCGCCCAACTGATTTGAAGAGGTGTGTACGGGCATCATCACTAAAGTCTGCGAAGAGACGGAAGTATGATAAGGACTATTCGAGTGAGGATATACGTTGCCCCCTTGTGAAGGGGTTCCATACAGAGGGTAGCTCGAACCGTAAAACTGATTCTCCCCTTATGAAATACTCGGGGATACACAAGGGCCTGTCATGGGAAAAGTATTCGAAGGAACCAACATGGCGGACGAAGGATACAAAGAGGGGGTGTAGTAAGTAGAATAAGCACCCATTAGAGTATTGGCTCCTAAAAGAAAATATCTAGGACTGGATCCATAGGAGGGGAGGTTCCAACCTCCCATCGTGAGAGTTAGTTGAGGGACATGACTCATATCAAATGAAGACATAGACATTGGAGCCATGGTGCCCCTAGATCCAATGCTAGAATTCATATAAGTGGACCAGGGAGAGGATTGTAAGGGTGAAGACATATCAACAGGAAAATGACTAGAGACCCAAGGTGTAGACTGAGTGTCATAGTTCTACATACCATTATGAAAACTGGAAGGGTTCATCCCCATGAAATGAGTAGGCATCATGGGATGGGTAACGGTAAACGAGGGAGAAAAAGGAACTCCATTATCCATGATAATGAAAACTCAGTATAGACTCCTAAGGCCAATTAGTAGTCAAAGAGCACACCAAAAGTCAAACGACCAATATGCATACAAACAGGGTAAAGTGCTTGAGAGTGGCCTCCCTCCCTAAAGAAGGTATGTCTCACCCAAGAGGGGCCTGAGACTCCCTACTAAGGATCGGAGGTAACATAATCAGTTATAAGGGCCCTCGTGGGCTTAACAACCAGTTGGTCAGATCCCCCTAGAGAGGTAATCCTCCATAAACGGTGTGTGTTGTCTGACCCTTATTTGACCTAGGGTACCTGCAAAATAACCCCTTCAAGTAACCTATGTGGCACCTAAGTCAAGCAACTAATAAACCATTGTATAACCGATGCACAGGTGAGCATTCGTAAGTCAGGTCTATCATATGGGTAGGGTATCAAAGCCCAAAACCTTGAAAGCACTGCCTCTCATAGAGGTAAAGGCAGTAGCAAGATCCCTAGATACAAATAGATCCCTAGAAATATCTCTGACACTAAGAAGGTATCAGGGGGATATCCCTTCAACCAACTTTGTGCGACCTTGTGATTAACTTTGGTGTAAGTGGAGCCTCCTGATATTACGAATTATACAATGGATTTCTCCACTCCCTTTCTCAAACACATATGTTGATTTAATTGCCTTTGAGAAGTTTACTCACAAAATCCTATTCCAAGGTACTAAATCCTAAGCTAGTGTGTGCACCATAGAAAATAAAATCATGACTAATCAATTTTAAATTATAGCGTTAATTTTAGTGGTCGTGATTACTCAAAAAGGTATGGTAGTGAAACTCAAGATGTTATGACTCTGCAAAACAAAAAATTATGAAAATAATACAAAGTCCTAACCTTAAATTTCAATGAATGATATGCTTTTAAAAATCAATGCAATTTTCAAATTCAACTCTGCAATTCTTAAGTAAAAATGAAATCTTTCATGACATGTACTAAGCTAATGACAAGGACTCAAAAGACCAAAATGCCAAGCAATGCAAAATGCCTGTTTTTTTGTATTTTCAATATAATAAAAATGAAAATGCATGAACTGAAAAACAACTTGATATATAAACTCTACTGTGTATAAAAAGAAATAACTCAAGCAGGATACCAAGCAGCAAAACACCCAGCCCAATGTACAAGGACAATCAAAATGAAAAGATGATGATAAAGACTCTGCCCAGAAATTCAACCAAAGATAGGTTTCCTGTCATCCCTCAAGCACTTAACAGGCACTACAGAGACCTAAGAAGGCTAAAAAGATATCAAATCCCACCCAATAACCACCAGACCAAGAAAACAAGAAAGGAAAACTTGTGTATGCAACTGTTTAGGCAAACAGAGCGTATATATGCATCTTATAGTGGGACATCCTGTGTATGTACACGATTGTCAAGGAAAAAGGTGCGTATATGTTTCAAAAAACAAGGCTAGTCAAGGGAGAAGGCTGAAAACTCAGACCCAGAGTGAACAGAGGTTGTCAAGCAATGATACGACAAGAAACACAATAGGAACAAGAGCTATCTAAGGAGAAAAGTACTCCAAACCCTAAGAAAGAAGATTCATTCCCCAGTATGGTCGCCAATTTTGTTACGAGAAAAATCTCTCTATGGCTAGGGTAAACCACAACAGAGGGAAATGACTACAGAAATCAACTCTCTTCTCAAGTATGCTACATAAACAAATATGCTAGCAAGACAAGATAAAAGGCCTACCTCGTCCAGACGTTCGATGAAGTCCATCGTTGAGCACTTGACCCAAAGCAATATACCTGCAACTAGTCCTCAACAACCAAGCAAAGCAAGAATATGGTGATATTATACAATGTTAGCACATTCAATAGCATAATCCATTAATAAACATGACAAATACGCCCATGGAATAATGATTCAAATATTTGCAAGATATCAATTGGATGGAAAAAGAGTATTTCTATTAATATATGATCAACAGAAGTGAAAATGTTACAGACTTCCGTGTCGGCACGGTTCAGAATCGAGAAACTAAATTCCTTCCAGTTGGGCTTCCACCACTTCAATCCTCCACCAAAGGCAAGCTCATAATAGAGAATCAATGAGGTTCTCAATCAATAAGGGAAGAGCTTGGGGGATGAACACTGTGTTCAGACTTAAAGGACAAAGGGATGCAGACTCAATATGAAGTAAATAATTCCTCCAGAGTAACTTTGCTCTCAAAGTTGAATTCTTTCTCCTTTTTCCATAGCTCGGAATTGGCCCATTTATAGCCTTCAAAATGGAATTGAAGGGCCGAGTCGAAATGTTTCCAGTATATGGAAGGCCAGGGATCATAGATCTCATGTCGTGACATGGAAACTCGACATTAATTTTCATTTTCTGGCACAAATCCCGATGTACACGGGTCGTAGTGGAGTAGCCTGCGTATACGCAAGTTGTATAGTAGGCAAGATGTGTAGATGTGGAAAAATATTTATTTTTATCTGTGGCTTTTACCAATAGGGATGATAAGTCTGCATGGGGAAATGGAAAAAATCCTTCTGTGAAAGATTGCATAGGGTGAGGCAAATCTTGTTATAACACTAGTTAGTACTTAAACATCATCCAAAAATATTTTTGTTTTACTATACAAAAATACAAAAAAATGAAATATCTAAAAACCTTGACATACCTATGTCCTCGTAGGCGGTCCCTGGTGGCAATGGCATGTCGGGTTCCCCTCTGAAGTCGATCCCTGCATAGGGGTAGTCACCCAGAGAAATGACCTGTCATCTTCACCAGTAAAAGAAATCATCGTTGTAGGGTGTGAACACCCTACCTCCCCCCTACCGTCTCATTACCTCGGTCCACCATGCCATGGATGGATCGCGAGGTCCTCGAGGAATGATCTCAACTCTAGGTCCCAAACTTGGAACCCGCTCGAAGAAAAGAATACACAAGATAGATGCAAACCCAAAATTCCTCTTGTCACCTTGTTTGCATTCTGTCAACTAGCTCTTCATATTAGCCAGTAGTGTGGTGCACTAATCATACATCGTAGGTCTTAAACACTCTACAGAATAGAACATGAGTGACCTCGATGCCTGGTGCAACGAAGTCGATCCTATGATCCTGGTCAAAATGAGGACAACGTTCTTGAGGCTTAGATTGTTGATCGCTCGGATGGGGAGTTGACTCCCGACCTTATCAATCCCTGCTATACAGTGAGCATCTATGTACTCTTCTATCTTCATACCTCTCCCAGCTCCCCGGGCTTTGAGGTTCACCAACTCACCCTGATGCGACAACCCAGTTAAGAAATATATATCCTCGACTTCAATCCTTAATGGTTTCCCATCAAGGATGAAGCTTTCACTGTGTGGATCCTAGTAATCCACGAGCAATTGTAGCAGCATCACTTGGGCCCTCATCCCTTTGAGTGCCCAAAACATGTACAAATCGCATCTTTTCAAGACCATTTAGGCCCCCATATCTCTTTCCACAACAACATCTACCTCCTCATGTTCCCTTTCCCTCCATTCTAGCACCATCCTGCCAAAGAAACATCAATTTTTTAGTTAGCAACCATAAAAAACCTTGTTTACGGACTTGTACGTGGGTTGCAACATTCACAGTCACGTATAGGGCTGACTACACGCAGTCTGTATTTTACAAAGTCGCGTATAACCTCACGTATATGCGACCCGATGAGTGGTAGTCCACGTACACCTAAATACCTAATTTTCACCTTAAATAACTCAAATTTTGAAACCTAAAGAAAAAATGTAATCCACTAGAAAGGAAGAGGAGGGGAAGAGCAATTACCTGGTCCAAACGGTCTCTAATTTCGTCACTCGATGCTCCCACAATCACCAGTTGAAGATCAGAGGTAATTTGGTCCAAAATTCACTATTTGGGTAAAAAAGTCCAATGACATAGTAAAATTTGGTTTTTGTTACTATTTATAACAGTTTTTACCCACTTTACATAGTTTTGAATCGTATTTTCGCCTAATGGACTAATACAACAGTGGATTGAGTTTGTTTTTGTAGTTTTCGACATGGATTCTTGCGATTTTTAGCATTATGTTGATCGTTCATAACTACGAACATGTATTTTCCTTACTGTTAGCGACGGAAGTCACTCCTAGATTGCTAGCAGGAGCAGAGCCCGACGCCCATCAGTTTTATGTCACGATTGTTCATAGATGGGTGATCAAATGGAAGGAAACTCGAAACAGTAGTGTTCCAACTCTGAAAACAGGCCAGGTATGCATGAGCAAGTGAGGTCTTGCGTAAATTTCAGACAGTGAGTTGTAGTAAAGGGTGAATAGGCGGAAGACTTATGGAGAAGAGTGCGAAGGTCTGTTATAAACAGCAGGTTCCTAGCAGACTGTAGAAGAAGGCATCCAAACACAAGATCTTCTTGCATTTAAATACAGAGCACCTGAAAATACAATAATGCCACGATAAATCATTTATCATAACAGAAATGCAACAATTCGCACGACTCAGTCAATCACGAACTTCCTAGCATAAGATGAAAAACTAGACAGGTAAAGGAGAACTGTCTGTCATAAAACAAGAAATCTCATATACAGATACACAAGCTAGAAACTGAAATAGCTTCTAAACATTACAATAGGGAGCTCTGCTCAACCATCGATCCTTTACAAAATGGCGAAAACGCCTACATATACTTGGAACAGACTCAGGCGCTGAAGGTGCAATCATATCATGAATTCAATGCTTGACGTTGAGGAGCTTCTCTATCAGGATGGGCTATCAGTCTGCCCCAATCAAATTTGTCCTCTGCTTCTCTGTCATACACCTCCTTAATTCAGCATGGCTCGCGCCAGGGGGTAGTTGAGCCCTTTGAATATTGAACTGGCGTGTGCAGGTTCCTCTGGTGAGTTGGAGACTCGGTGTGGCTTTCCTGAAGAGAACCGGTACGGGGGACTCTCCTGGGTAGATTTTTGGTCGGGACCTCCATACTCTTCAAATAAATGACTGAGGAGAGGCCTCGACCACCCTCTTTTATCTGCATTCATTCCTGGCAGCTACTGGGATTTAGCCCACATCAAATCGGTACCTGGGACATCACCGTGCCTTCCTGCTCTCAGGATCGTTTTAAATCCCCTCTTCTGAGCCGAAGTGGCTCTTTAGATTCCTTTCGGGAATCACTGTGCAAACCCGATCCACAGGTCCTTATGACTTTCCTCTCAGCCTCTGCACCTAGCCATGGTGGTCCCTGACTCTATATCGGGGTTTAGAGGTTTCGAACTTTCCGCTGCCACCAACCAATGTCCTCGTGAATCCCCGATCACCGATTCTCCGATGAGTGCTTCCATGTACTGGCCCTCCTGGCTCAGCTCCCGCTCATATGACCATTCCCTGTGACCGTGACCTTATTCCACTCCTATTGGGGTTTCGACGTTTTCAATGTCAAAATGTGCAAGTCCTCAGGACTCGCGATATACCGATCCCCGATGCGCTCCTTTGTGCGTTTGCCCCTGCTGGCTATAACTCCTGGTCAATGTGACCATCACTCCATGTGACCGTAGTCCAACTCCCCATCGAAGTTTCGGGATTCGCGGTTTCAAAATGCACGAACTCCTTGTGCACGGGATCTCCAATTTCCCGATCCCCGACTTTCTGGGATCTCCTGACACGCGTCACGCACAATGGACGGTCCTGATCCGATTGGGAAATCGCGTTTTGCGATTCTGCTATGCACGAAACCTCTGCTTACGAGTTCTTCGATATCCCGATTCCCGATATGCTGATGAAGCCCTCCTATGGAGATTTCGTCGATGGCGCTAGATGATATCGCTACAAGAATTATCGCTAACATTAGGCTCCATGGGGGATAGAGTCGTCCCTGCGATGCTCTAAGAACTCCTTCCGCAGCTTTAGTACCTTGCTGTTGGGCTATGGCGTCAAGCTCGAAACAGCCTGCTGAAAATACATGTCGATAAGTAAAAACGAACAAAATAAACATACGTGCTCAAAAGAGCTTATTTATGTACAGTCTAATACTAATATACTTTGTACATGAGGCTAGGTGAAAGCAAATTTCCACCATAGCCAATCAAGTAACTTCCTGAATGGAAGCTCCTTCCTTCTGTCGATGATTACAAACAGGTGGTGTAACCATGACAGCAGAACGGTTACGCTCTTCAACTCCTCCTTACAGGCTGAAGTTGAGATGAAATAGGGCGGCTCCAATTTATGAAGGAAATGCAACTTCATGTATTCCTTCACAGGTTCATAGGACCAGTGGAAAACTCCATAAAATTGGCGACAGGCAGCCTCCTCTGCTAAACAGTTGTGGATGTGTGGTTGAATATCTATGGTAAGCACAGGTGGGTGGACAACTGACGTAGGTTGATTGATCTCAGGCGGTGGCTGCTCTCTGACTGGATCTGCGCAGTGTGTAAACTACATCTTCGACTGCTCCTTTGGTTCTTCTGGTGCCTCTTCTTGGCTTTCCCAAGAGTCAGAGTCATAATCATCATAGATAGGACCTATGGGAGAGATCTGCTTTTCAATTTGCTGCTCAGGGGGGCTGATTTCCTCGCATTGTCTTTCATTTGTGAGAGGAGAAGGCTCTCCAGTCTTCTCTTGGAAATTTTGGGTGTCCAGCTCAGAACCTGATTCATAGTTGTCATACACGGGCTGGATGCTACCCAGGTCATCAATCTGTGATATGGGGCTCTGCTGCTCCTCAACGGAATAGTCATTAAAGCTGGGTGAGCACCAGACTTCTTCATCTTGCAAAAAAGGAATGATCTCCAGTTCCTCCTTTTCAATCCCAAATGTAAATACATCATGGGAAATTTCGTGAAGAAAAAGAGGACAGTCCTCTTCCCCAACTACCACTTCATCATTTTGTTCTGAGACAGCAAGCTCATCGGGGATAGATGTTAATGCGCTTACGGGATCTTCAATATTCTCCTCGAGAAAGCCATCTAAAACATCTTCCTTGGTGACTGGAAAATCCTCCCCATTGTCCTCGGATTTTAACCTTGCATGTTGGGCAATGAGAGATGTCATTAGTTCACTCAGAGCAACTTCCTCCCCCAATCTTCTATCCTTACAGCCCTCATCAGACATGATCATATCTGGGAGGATTTCTTCTTCTTGGCTCTCCCATGGGTCAGATTCATAATGACCATAAACGGGACCCGTGGGAAATCTTTTTCCATAATCATCCTTAGTAGAGCTGCTCAGGGCCTCTGCTTTAAAGGATGGGAAATCCTCAGCACATTGTTCAACTTCCCACCTGTCAAATCTGGCAGTGATATATTTTTATCAGTTCCATAACTCCACCCGAAGCGTCTTCACCTTCCCTGGGATCTTTATAATCATCCATTGTAGAGATACCACAATCATCTTCTTCAAAGGGTGGAAAACCCTCTGCACATCGCTCAGCTTCCCACCTATCCAGTTGGGCTGAGAGAGATTTTATCAATTCCATAACTTCGCCCGAAGCAGACGAATGGGGAGGAGAAATGACTGATTCCTGATCCAGGTCATCAGGATCCTCCCCACAGCTTACGTCAGAAACAACTTTCTCTTGTATAGAGTTGTGGTATCCCTCACAACAATTATGACAAATTAACTTAGGGGGGTACAGCCTCTGACAATAGGCGGTGAAAACTGCATGGAATCCATGGAGTGAAGAAATGCTAGCAGGGGGTAAAGAATGGTACCATTTACGCGCATCCCCTGCTAACGAGAACATGAACATCTTCAATAACACATCCTCATGATGTATCTCCCACTAACGCATGAGTTCATGAAACTCACTGAGGTGTTGAGTAGGGTTGTCCTCTTCACGCTCTCTAAATCTGGGCAAATAATCGCCCCATTCATCCATAGAGGGGGAAACAGTAGGAAAACCAGGAATAGCAGAAAAATTAAACGGAGCAAACCTTCGAGCCAGGATTTCCTCCATATCGAACCAGTGGAGTCGCTAATTGATCCTCGAATCATGGAGTCGCCAGGTGAAAGATGCGCAGCTTCAAATGTGTCTGGTCCTTATTCACCATCAAAACCCAGATCTTAACATTATCATTAACCCAGGAAACTTCTCAGGCTGAGAAAGTAGCCGCTGAAACCTTCTCGAGAAAGCTCCTTTGGGTCAGCTTTCAGGTGTGCCAATAGTGGCCACAACTGAAACAGTAAAATGGAAACAATGGAGTCGCCAGGTGCACAATAGCAATCTAAATAATTATGATTTCTGATGCACCTTCAGAATCAGTTGATCGTTGTCGTTCTGCCCAGGGAAAATCTTCAACTTCGTCCCCGACAACGGTGCCATAAATGTTGGCGACAGAAGTCACTCCTGGATTGCTAGCAGGAGCAGAGCCCGACGCCCATCAGTTTTATGTCACGATTGTTCATAGATGGGTGATCAAATGGAAGGAAACTCGAAACAATAGTGTTCCAACTCTGAAAACAGGCCAGGTATGCATGAGCAAGTGAGGTCTTGCGTAAATTTCAGACAGTGAGCTGTAGTAAAGGGTGAACAGGCAGAAGACTTATGGAGAAGAGTGCGAAGGTCTGTTATAAACAGCAGGTTCCTAGAAGACTGTAGAAGAAGGCATCCAAACACAATATCTTCTTGCATTTAAATACAGAGCACCAGAAAATACAATAATGCCACGATAAATCATTTATCATAACAGAAATGCAACAATTCGCACGACTCAGTCAACCACGAACTTCCTAGCATAAGATGAAAAACTAGACGGGTAAAGGAGAATTGTCTGTCATAAAACAAGAAATCTCATATACAGATACACAAGCTGGAAACTGAAATAGCTGCTAAACATTACAATAGGGAGCTCTACTCAACCATCGATCCTTTACAAAATGGTTAAAACGCCTACATATACTTGGAATAGACTCAGGCGTTGAAGGCGCGATCGTATCATGAATTCAATGCTTGACGTTGAGGAGCTTCTCTATCAGGATGGGTTGTCAGTCTGCCCCAATAAAATCTATCCTCTGCTCCCCTGTCATACGCCTCCTTAATTCAGCATGGCTCGTGCCAGGGGGTAGCTGAGCCCTTTGAATATTGAACTGGCGTGTGCAGGTTCCTCTGGTGAGTTGGAGACTCGGCGTGGATTTCCTGAAGAGAACCGGTACGGGGGACTCTCCCGGGTAGATTTTTGATTGGGACCTCCATACTCTTCAAATAAATGACTGAGGAGAGGCCTCAACCACCCTCTTTTCTCTGCATGCATTCCTGGCAGCTACTGGGATTTAGCCCACATCAAATCGGTGATGGGACATCACCGTGCCTTCCTGCTCTCAGGATCGTTTTAAATCCCCTCTTCTGAGCCGAAGCGGCTCTTTAGATTCCTTTCGGGAATCACTGTGCAAACCCGATCCACAGGTCCTTCTGACTTTCCTCTCGGCCTCTGCACCTAGCCATGGTGGTCCCCGACTCTATATCGGGGTTTCGGGGTTTTGGACTTTCCGCTGCCACCAACCACTGTCCTCGTGAATCCCCGATCACCGATTCTCCGATGAGCGCTTCCACGTACTGGCCCTCCCAGCTCAGCTCCCGCTCATATGACCAATCCCTGTGACCGTGACCTTATTCCACTCCTATCGGGGTTTCGGCGTTTGCAATGTCAAAATGTGCAAGTCCTCAGGACTCGCGATATATCGATCCCCGATGTGCTCCCTTGTGCGTTTTCCCCTACTGGCTATAACTCCTGGTCAATGTGACCATCACTCCATGTGACCATAGTCCAACTCCCCATCGGAGTTTTGGGATTCGCGGTTTCAAAATGCACGAACTCCTTGTGCACGGGATCTCTGATTTCCTAATCCCCGACTTTCTAGGATCTCCTGACACGTGTCATGCACAATGGACAGTCCTGATCCGATCGGGAAATCGCGTTTCACGATTCTGCTATGCACGAAACCTCTACTCCCAAGATCTTTGATATCCCGATTCCCGATATGTCGATGAAGCCCTCCTGTGGAGCTTTCGTCGATGGCGCTAGATGATATCGCTACAAGAATTATCGCTAACACTTACATAACATATATGATAGGTATCCATTTCATCATGCACACTTGTATTGTCCTATAACAGTCACTCATATGTCTTAGGTACGAACCCATTTGTTAGTGACACATAACCCTCCATCTGCTACGAGACGTGTCATGATCAAATGGTAGAGGCTTACCGAACATGGGTACCCTAGTTAGATCCTCTGCTCCATTTGGTGCCCATGCCAAGAGTTTTTTTGTAGGACTGGGAATCCCTTATGGCTAATACATGAATTTATGTTGAGCCTCATTTCTCACTCATAAACATGTTGACCTATACCTATATGACTCCCAACCGAGTTTGATTTAAGCTCTTTTTGACTCGTTTTCAAAAAGCAAAAAGATTGTCGAGTGAACTTGTCTCTTTCACACTCGTAAATTGGATTTGAAAGGACATCTATTTGGTACAAGTTTATCCCTTTTTCAAACCAAGTAGACTAAGATTATGAAAAAGGATATTTTTTGGCGTTAAGTTGTGTTTGCATCTCATGTCATTGCTTGCAATATTGAGCCTATAGTCGGTTCTCGCTTTGCGTTATAAACAGTTTACATCATTAGTTTTGCATCCTCAACCAAGTAGAGCCTCATTTATATCCTTCGCAACTTAACACCCTATACCCAGGAGGGACCATTCCCCTGAGTGTCCATCTTTCGTATGCACCTCCTTGCATTGAGCATAGGTACGTTCCACTGCTGGAACTAGTTTTGCTTACTTGCGACACTCATTTCCTCATTTGTATCATAGAATTCATTAGACTATGAAAAAACAAAAAAATACAGGTGGGAAGGGAGTGTTATCTTATATTGGCAGTAGTCGTGTCGCCTTTGAATAGAGCACAAAGTTATTGAGTCCACTAGTCATCATAATTTTGGTTTTAGCATGGCATTAGGAAGTTGAGCTCATTACAGAGCGTTTTCTCCTCCGACTGGTTACTCTTCTAGTCCCTATGGAGAGTTTGATTGATGCCTCCTACATCTCATGGTTTCATCATTGACTCTATGTTGGCAGAGTCTTCCATATGTCTCATGATATTGTTCAAGGGATGTCTATCAACTTGTGTCGGCCATTCCTCCGAACTCTTGACTTTACATGTCGGCCATACCCTCAATTTGTCTCAGAATCACATGAAGTTGTAGTCCTATTACGCACCCTGGTCCTACTTTCCTCATTGGTAGGTAACCTTGAACTTAGCAGTCGACATTTCATCATTGGTCATTGACTGGGTGGTTTCCCTTGTGTTCGACAGCAAGACATATATACACACATTGGGATTTGTGCAATGTCTTGGATTCCATTAGCCTTATTGGTGGTTTCCTCGCATTTGTCAGCAGGTTTCCTCATTGGTTGATATTCAGAGGGTCTTTTTTGTGTACCGCTTGTACTTGGCACACGCGAAAGACGCATAAGGTTTTTGGTTCGTGAGCATGTTCTTCGTCTGATTTCCTCCAAATCATCAAGCTCCTACTTTGTACCTCATTCTGAATGGTGAGAGATGCCTTAATGCTCTCCTTTCGGCGGGTCTCCTTCCATCGAATTCAGCTCATCCATTATGGAAACGAGACCTAGAGTCTTATGAGTACCTAGAGGCTTGCATTCATTAGTGGCAAGTTCTCTTGCCATCGACAATTGGGAATACATCAATCATCCAGATGGATATCGGTGGCCACCCACCTTTTCCAACTAGCTCAAAACAGTTTTCTGGCAATTTTGGCAATTTACTATTTTTAGCATTTTTCACTTCTAGGGCCATTTGGAGGGCCTAAATGAAGGTTTTTCGGGATAGTCCAAACTCAATGATAGCCAAAGGCATGATTGAGGCCCCAATATGAATCTCCTCGATGATACCTTTCCTAAAAACGCCTAAAACGGAGATCGTATGCAAAAGTTACGACACCAGGAACTTAATGTACTAACTTACCCAAACGGGGCCCACATGACTTTTGGTGCTTCATCTCCTAGGGTTAGGTTTTTGGATGTCTAGGGTTTTTGGCATTCCTTTTTATTGTAAAAGGCCTTTAGAGCCTCATTGTAATCATCTTCTTGCGAATGAGCACAACCATCACATCTCTTCTCAGAGATAAGCCGCCACAACTCCAGCAAGCTTGTTTCCGCTGCAATTTACAGTTTCGGCTTATTTCATTATTGAATAGAAAACCAGTTTTACTATATTTCTGTTATTTTGTGTTAAGAATCTATTAATAATATGTATTCATTTCGTCCTGCTCATAAAATTCAGATCAATCAATGTCTCCTGATCGATGTATTCTTCAAGTGTTCGACCTCGACTCCTTTTTTCACACTTGTAAGAATGTACTTGGTGCTTTGATACCTACTTTCATCATCAATAGGTTGTCTCGCGTTTGTTAATGGTATACCTCAAATACCAGTAAGCAAACAAAGTCTCATTGTGTTCAACCTCAACTCCTTTATTCACACGATGTAGGCTTGCACCTTTGGCAGATTGTGTAGAAGACTTGAAGACATCAGTATGTAGCCGCAACTTTCCTAAGTTATTGTTTCCTTTTCATTGGACCAGTACCTGTGTCACTTCAATGATCATGGGAGATAAGATTGTACTCCATTGTAAACAGATATCTTCAGATTGATTTTGAGACTGGCTCTACTGGGCCTTGTTTGTGAATATGACAGCCTTTGGCATGTAACCACATTTGTATTTACCTATTCATGGCCACAGACAGTTGTTTGGCATATTTTCACATGGATCTGTAGTGTAATTCAAATTGGTAGCCATGTATGCAAAGTCAGTACAAATTGTAATGAACAACTAGTTCTTCCAGCTAGGTCCCCATTACTCCACTTCTGGGTGTTTATAATGTATTTTGGCCATCGCAGATACTCCTCTGACCTCACACATTAGGGGGTATCTGTTATAGCAAGATTTGCCTCACCCCATGCAATCTTGCACAAAAGGCCTTTTTCCATTTCCCTATGTAGACTTGTCACCCCTTTTTGCAAATCCGAGAGCTAAAAAATGCAATTTTTCCACATATACACACCTTGCCTACTATACATCATGCATATACACAAGTTGCACCACTACAGCCCACATACATCAGGAAATGTGCCCAAAAATGAAAAATAGTGTCGGGTTTCCATGTCACAACATGAGATCAATGATCCTTGGCCTTATATATACTAGAAACGTTCTGACTTAGCCTTTCAGTTCCACTTAAAGGCTATAAATGGGCCAATTCTGAGCAATGAAAAAGGGAGAAAGAAATTAACTTTGAGACCAAAAATACTCTGGAGGAATTATTCACTTCACATTGAGTTTACATCCCTTTATCCTTTAAGTTTGAACACATTGTTCAGCCCCCAAGCTCTTCCCTTATTGAGTGAGAAGTAGATTATCTCTCTTATAGGAGCTTGCCTTTGGTGGAGGATTGAAGTGGTGGAGGCCTAGATGGAAGGAAATTAGTTTCTCGGTTTTGAACCGTGCCGACACAGAATTCTGTAACTTATTCACTTCTGTTGATTATATCTTAATAGAAATACTCTTTTCTCATCCAATTGATATCTTGCAAATATTTGAATTATTATTCCATAGGCGTATTTGTTATGAATGTTAATGGATTATGTTATTGAATGTGCTAACATAATATATTATCACCATATGCTTGTGTTGCTTGGTTTTTGATGACTAGTTGCAAGTATATTGCTTTGGGTCAACTGCTCAACGACGGACTTCATCGAATGTCTGGACGAGGTAGGCCTTTTATCTTGTCTTTCTAGCACATTGGTTTATATAACATACTTGAGAATAGAGTTGATTTCTGTAGTCATTTCCATCTATTGTGGTTTTCCCCTAGCCATAGAGAGATTTTCCTCGTAACATCTTTAATCCTAATCTGGAAGGAACGACCAATTTCACTGATGTAGCATTCTTCGCGAGAGCATTCTATTTTGTAAATTACTTTGCCTTTGTGCGGGTCAAGTTTGTGTTTAATGGATCTCATATTTTGTTTGATGGTTTTATGTGGTTTGAAGGAGGTATTGATCTCTTTTTTACTAAGGACTTTCCCAATCTTATCGGTTACTCCTTAGATGTAAGGTAGGAAGGCATTTCTATTGGGGTTCTCGTTTTCTAGGGAGTTAGGGTTTTTGCTAGTTTTTTCTAGGGCTTTATTTATTGCGTTCGTAATGTCTTTATGTTTATAACCTATGTTTTTAAAGACATTTGAGAGGTGATCTTTTTCTTGTTCTAGGTGTGCTTCATCCGATATTCTTATGGCTCTTGTCGCTAAAGTTTTTAAGACACCTAGTTTCTGGTTGGGGTGGTGATGGGAGTTTGTGTGGAGATAGTTTTTTGTGTGGGTATTTTTTGTATAGACCACATGTCTTAGATTCCCATCTCTTTTTCCATTGATTAGAACGTCTAGAAAGGGGATTCTACCATTTTCTTCGAGTTCCATAGTGAATTTTATTTCTTCTGAGATGTTATTTAGGTGTTGAAAGAAATTTTGTAATTCCTCTTTCCCATGGGGCCAGACTACATTAGTGTCATCAACGAATCTCTTCCACCTTGATGGTTTCAGGGGAAATGAGTCTAGGGCTTTATTTTGAAAAATTTGAAAAGAAATCATTAGACTCATTTCCCCTGAAACCATCCAGGTGGAAGAGATTCGTTGATGAGAGTAATGTACTCTGGCCCCACAGGAAAGAGGAATTACAAAATTTCTTTCAACACCTAAATAACATCTCAAAAGAAATAAAATTCACTATGGAACTCAAAGAAAATGGTACCATCCCCTTTCTAGACGTTCTAATCAATAGAAAAAGCGACGGGAATCTAGGACATGCAGTCTATAGAAAAAAGACCCACACAGAAAACTATCTCCAGACAAAATCCCATCAACACCCCAATCATAAACTAGGTGTTCTAAAAACTTTAGCCACAAGAGACATAAGAATCTTCGATGAAACACACCTAGAACAAGAAAAATATCACCTCTCAAATGTCTTTAAAAACATAGGTTATAAATATAAATACATTACGAACGCAATAAATAAAGCCCTAGAAAAAACTAGCAAAAACCCTAACTTCGTATAAAACCAAAACCCCAATAGAAATGCCTACATACCTTACATCCAATGAGTAACTGATAAGATTGTGAAAGTCCTTAGCAAAAAAGAGATCAAGACCTCCTTCAAACCACATAAAACCATCAAACAAAATATGAGATCCGTTAAAGACAAACTTGACCCTCACAAAGGCAAAGGAATTTACAAAATAGAATGCTCCTGCAGAGAATGCTAYATCGGTGAAACTCGTCGTTCCTTCCAGATTAGGATTAAAGAACATGGAGCTGACATAAAGAATGAACGCATTCGCACCTCTGCCTTAGCAGAACACTCCCTTCAAACAAAACACCATGTCCGCCTAGAAGACACCAAAATTTTGGTCAAAGAAGAACACCTCTTTAAATGATGGATTAGAGAAGCAATTGAAATCCGTAAACACCCAAGAAACCTAAACAAAGACAATGGCCTAGAATTAAGTGAAAATTGGTTCCCCTTGATTCATAAAAGTAAGAAAAACAACAGATGAGTAACTCTCAAACCGACCATTCCCTTAAATTTAATTTTAATTAATATAAAAATTTCTTCCCTAAATAACACCATTAAATTTTTTTAATATTAATTTATTACGCCGAAAGGCGTACACCTATTGACAATGGGCATAATTAATCACCTTTTAATCTCAAATTCTAATCTAATGGCTAACAATTGAAGATGCTCGCATATTCTTAGTCGTCCTCCCAAATCAATGAATGTGATTTACTCTTCATAACTTCCTTGTATTTTTGAATGCATCCGTTAACCTGTTTACTTTTTTACATTTACCTAATCATATTAAGGAATTACTGTATCATTAAATGATTGCCACGTTTAAATGATTAACATTTGGAATTACCACATTTGTATTTCCTCAGTTGTCCATTCATTTTCTGGCTGTACACGCAGCGTTTCCTTAGTTGTTCGTCCGTTCATTTTATGGCTTTCCTCACCTGTACGCCCGTTTCATTTTCTTATTGCGCGTTTCATTTTCTGCCTGTCCACGCTTTTCATATTGCGCGTTTCATTTTCTGCCTGTCCACGCTTTTCATTTTCTAAATTGTGGCTTAGAGTTCAGGTAAGGAGCGCTCCAGATCTCAGTGAGGAAAACCGCTGAAATATGTTTTAGAGTGCTCTCTGGATTGTTGAGTATGGGGAGCTCTGGAATTATGTGGATTCGGCTTTTGTATTGTATGGTCATTGTTGCAAGCTGTGCTGCAGAAGCTCCTCAGACGTATGTTGTTCATGTGTCCAAGTCCCATATGCCCTCTGCTTTCGATACTCACGAGCAATGGTACGCATCGACTGTCAAATCCTTGCAAGGAATTGAAGAAGAAAAAGAAAGGAAGATTATGTTACGGTTCAGTGGAAGGGAGACTGCGAGGCCGTCACACGGTTCAACGCCTCGCACTGCAACAAAAAGCTTATCGGTGCTCGATTTTTCTGCAATGGCTACGAGGTTGCGCTTGGGCCTGTCAACGAGATGAAGCAGTATAGGTCACCGAGGGACCAAGATGGCCACGGGACTCACACTGCGTCCACCGCTGCGGGGTCATCGATGCCCGACGCGAGCTTGATGGGCTACGCTAAGGGAAATGCGAGAGGAATGGTGGAAAGGGGGAGAGTAGTTGTGTACAAGGTTTGCTGCATTCGGGGTGTTTTAGCTCTGATATTCTGGCGGGGCTCGACCGTGCCGTGAAATTAGGGTTTATGTAGACTTATTACATGTTTGAAATCGATAGGTTGTCTGCCTCAAATTAATGTTGGCGTCCTAATCTGCAAGAGTACTTGCACAATACATGTTAACGCCATTGTCCACCCAAAAACTATGCTAACATGGAATTCTTAACTTCGTCAGACAATTATTTAACAGAAGAAAGTCGTCAAGTTTTCTGGTTCTTATTATTCCAGGTTTCTTTATGTTTTTACACTTAAAAATATTATACGAGGTATAACTTTATGTTTGTGACTGATTAACAAACATAAAAAGTATAAAAACATAAAGAAACGGTTACGACCCGTACTAGCACGGTTTTTTTATTACGAGTACAATTAGTATTAGAGTTAAAATTTCTCTTAAACTTTAATAGAGTATTAGAATTAAACTTTCTCTTAAACTTTAAGAATTAAATGAACTTTCTCTTTAAAAAAGTTTAACTCTATATTAAATGAACTGAATTCCACCTATTAATCAATTCCCACGGGTATAACATTAAACTTACGACTTTCTTCTGTACAATATTATTCGAGGTATAATATTTTTTTAAGTATAAAAACATAAAGAAACTTGAAAAATGCATATAATATTATATAGTGATCATCTTAATAAATAGTTTTCAGATTTATTTATTTTTAACGATTTCATAATAATAAATATTTTTCAACTTTTATTTTAGCCATTTCATAATCATTGTGGCTTTATCGCTTTACAAAACTAATAGTTTTGTTTCCAATTTTACATGGTAACATTATTTACATTTTTTGGCATATTTTTTTGTTGTAAGGCATATTTCATAATATAAATAATTCATAATTATTTTAAAGGCTAATGATCAATACCATAAGCCACCCTTCACTCACTCAAAACCAATTGCCATATAAACTTGGATCATTGGTCAAAAGCCAAAATCAAGATTTGTAGTTAATCTTTAGCTAAAGGACAAGTCATAAATAAATGCCCCACAAATGTGTTATAATGATCATCATTATGACATTAAATAAAAAAAATTACATTAATCCACTAAACAACATTAGAACACAATAATCCACTATACAACATTAGAACACATTTTTTTTTGTGAAGTTGTACATAAGAATAATAAAGATTAGTTTTGGGTAAGAAAGTTATTAGGTTAAAGACCAACTCTTTTATTGCATCACTTGAATTATAACATCCTTAACAATGTTCATTTAACTTTTATTTATTATGAAATGTGACATTTAATGACTTTATAGGGCTGAACTAATAATAATTTAATAATATATTAATAATTTAGTAATGTATTAGTTAATAAAGTACTTTAATACATTTTATGATTAATACATTATATTA
>WSFP011342743.1:0-36853 GCA_009831015.1 Picea engelmannii
TGTAATCAATATTATCTTCTTTTAAAACATGTCATTCCTTGAATCCTCGATGATGAACACCTACTTTGATTGGTATATTAAACTTCTACATATACATATTGCTATATAAATTTTAAAAACTACAATGGGTATACACAAGTGAACAAATAAACCAAAGAATAAGCAAGTAAAACTTGTGCTAAAATACCTTTTCACTTATTTTTGAAGCATTCATTCTAAAAACTTGTTTGTTATATTGAGCTCTATCATGCAATCCACAAAAAATAAAAATATAAAACCTCCCTATTCCAAATTTGAGATATCAACCCAGCACAACTCTAAGTATTACATATGTAAAATAGTGGTAGATAGTTGGTTTTAGCTGCATTATGGATTTGGTCATTACGTTGCCAACATTATCATTCCAATGTTGTAGGAACTAAAAAATAGAACAATAGAGGTGCCAGTTGCATTTGAAAATTGTTTTGAGATGTGTGGGTCATTTTGCATGGAAGGGAAGATGGATACATGTACATCTTATTCTAAATTGTTTTGAGATGTGTTGGTCATTTTGCATGGAAGATAAAATGGATACATGTACATCTTATCCTATCCATCCATGAACACATATTTTTATGAAAGATTGGTGGTAGTGGTAGTTTTAGAGGTGGAGGACCTAGCGATGTGATTTTCAATGCTACAAGGAGTCACTGAAGATAAGATAAGTGAATATTATAAGCATAAAATTTCTTTAGAAATATTCATCAATAGAAAAACAATAAGATATCTAACAAATACAAAGATATGAAGTATGTTTAACATTCCAATTCTCAAAACCTCATTAAATATGGTGGTGGTGGTAGTTTTAGAGGTGGAGGGCCTAGCGATGTGATTTTCAATGCTATAAGGACTCACTGAAGATAAGATAAATGAATATTATAAGCACAAAATTTCTTTAGAAATCTTCATCAATAGAAAAACTATAAGATGTCTAACAAATACAAAGATATGAAGTATGTTTAACATTCCAATTGTCAAAACCTCATTAAACATGGTTAATTGTTTTTAATTCTCACTCATCGTAACTTAGTTTGATACATTCTACTTGCAAATGTTTATTGTTATTATTGCATGATTCAAACACCTTTTGGTCTAATGTGAAAAGTAGTAATTAATGGGAATAAATAAAAGCAATGGAAATTAAGTGGTGCACATCATTAAGGCATTTGACTCCTTAGAGAAATAAATCTTCGAATGAAGTGAAAACTTTGGAAATCACTAACCTAGCCATATAGATAGTACACAACATCATGTAAGGTGCACTATAAGTGATTACATAGCCGTTTGAGATAATATCCAATTTAGAGTGTTTTGTATTTTATTAAATATGGAAGTCACGACAATCAACAAAGATCAAATGTCCAAATAAGATTTATTCGAAGTGTTTGAATGAAAGTGATAAATAAATCGATTAATAAAATTCATAACTTAAAGATCATACATTTAGTTATAGAATTATAGAATTTATCTTAGAATATATGGAATATATTTTCTTTATTTTCAAAATGTACAAACAATTTTAAAAAATAGTGAATCAACTTCAAATAAAATTATTTTAACTGCAGTATTTTTATGATTCCAATTAATAACATTAATACCAAAACTTCCCATACATTACTTCGACATTCCCATTCTCCCATTTAGGGGGTATGCTAGTTATATATTTAAAATCTTATAAGTTAAGATCCATAAATCCCACGTGTCCTTGTAGAACTCACTTGCAAAACCATTAGACTTGAGGTCTATGCATTGGAAATCTTTAACAATGTGGGATATGACACTTTCAATGTCAATGACTAATAACACATTGACATGTGGATATTTAACAACCTAAAGGATACCAGAAAGAATGTCTCCACTAACTTGCATAGTCACCTCATGTTCTTAAGCCACTCCTTATAAAAAAAAAATTATAGTCACCTCATGTTCTTAAGCCACTCCTTATAAAACCCATTTTATAATGATTGAGAAAATATTTTTAGGTTTTGGTTCATCATGTAGTTATATTCAATTGGCTCGAAATATTTCCCAAGAAAATAATTAACATGGGTATAAATCAACTTGCATATTTTTTTAATGGTTGGTTCACCAAAAAATATTTATAAAATGCAACGACTATATTGAAATGATGCTTCACTAGGTAAATCACCTAAGATACTCCAATAATTGACTCATTAAAACATATTTACAAACTATAGCAATTATAAGGAAATTGTTAAGACTGGGACAAAGCCCCATTTTATGTGTAAAACCCCTTATTAAGCCCTAGATATTGAATTATTACATTTATAGTATTATAATTGTATGTCGGCTAGAACCCTTCATGGTACCCTTTCATTAGATTTGTATCATTTGCCTTATATATATATACCAAGTAGACTTAGTTTTAGGATCATCTTATCACATCTCATATTGTATTCTGAATTGAATATATTGTAAAATGAGGTTTCCCCCTTGAAGTGGACTGTATTCATTGAATTTTTATCATTTTTAAGGTGTTGGATCATAACAATTGGTATAAGAGCATCGATCCTAGGGTTTTTCTTCTTCAAGCAAGCCATCTTGACATTTTTGCTATAATTTTTTTTCCGAGATGCTTCAAAAGAAAAACTTGGAGGTTATTTAAAAGACATCTCAAGGTACCTTTGGTCGTTATACTTTAAGAGAAATACCCGATGGAAGATAGGGTTTATTGACTAGTCATATAACTAGTCTCAAACACATGTTCCGGGTAAAACAATCATGTCTTCTTCAGCGAGAATACAAATTATGTGAGACCAATTGCATTTGAAAGAGGACATTCCATAGTATTTCTGGTACAAATTCCAAAATCAGGGATTAAATATTGGACGTGTGACATTCTGTACAAGTTCACTCTCCTAGAAAGGCCAAAAATCAACAAGGTTTGGGAAAGTTACCCTAACTTTCACTTGGCACATCCAATTTTGGTCAAACCCGTGGCTTTGTAGAGAAGACATTTTAGAGTACTACAGGCTGAAATTTTAGACTCAGAAGGGCTGCAATTTCAGAAATGCATGAAAAGGAAGGTCGACTAGGAGGACAAACTCCAAATTAAGGGCTTGAAAGGTACATAACTTACAATTGGCATGCATTTTTTTTATTGAAATATCTGTTTTTGGTGATTCAAAATTTGTAATAAAGAGGAAAAAGAGGAGAATTATTATTTTCTCACATGGCTACAAAAGCTCCTCGAAAATTCACTTCACCAACTAAACCTCCATAGAGCTCAACCACGACTGATACTACAGGCTGAAATTTCAGACTCAGAAGGGCCGAAATTTCAGAAATGCATCAAAAGGAAAGTCAACTAGGAGGACAAACTCCAAATTAAGGGCTTGAAAGGTACATAACTTAAAATTAACATAATTTTTTTATTGAAATATTTGTTTTTGGTGATTCAAAATTTGTAATAAAGAGGAAAAATAGGAGAATTAATATTTTCTCACACAGCTCCAAAAGCTCCTGCAAAATTTACTTTGCCAACTAAACCTCCGTAGAGCTCAACCATGACTAGAGATAAAATCAGTGAGATTTATCACTAGATGGAAAAGAGGATCACTGAAAATAGGGAACAAATGAACATAAGATGGATGAAACTATGAAAAGAAATATGGTTGAAATGGAAAATAAGATAGATAAGAAGATGGAAGAAAATAAGAATGACATGAAAAAGAAGATGGATGAAAATAAAGAAGAAATAGAAATATCAATGAAGGAATTGCAAAATGCCATGTCTTCCATGATCTTTCAAGCTCTGGATGAGAGACTCCCTAAAGGAGATATCAAAATGCAAGGAACCCATGAAAATAAAGGTAGCATTCATGTTGAACAACCTGTTGATAATAAGCAATTTTCAAGTGGATTTAACTTTAATAGTGGGGTTAATTATGGTGGCGGGCCCAAATTCAACTTTCCCAAGATTTAATTAAAGAAGTTTGATGGAAAAAAGGTCTTTACTTGGGTGAACCAAATAGAGAAATATTTTGAACTGCATAATATTATGGATGATAAGAAAAGGATTCACATGGCAACCTTGAACTAATTTGAGATAAAACCATATCAATTGTATAAATGGGTATCTAAAAGGAAGCCCCCTCTTTATCATTATATTTGGGGTTTATTTACAAGAGACTTAGAAGAACAATATGTGAAAGTGTGGGAACATGACTACTTCAGTCAATTGACAAGAATCAAGAACTTAGGTGATATTAAAGATTATAATTCAGAATTTCAAGTATTGGCCACAAGGGTGGATGACATAAGTGATGAACGATTGTTGGAAGCTTTCATGGGTGGATTAAAACAAGACATTAAACATGAGTTTTTCTTAAGACATCCTATAAATATTATAGAAGCTATGCAATGTGCTCGTCATATTCAAGACAAAAATAAGGCTACACACAAGTCTACCATTGGAGCATACACAGGAAGCAGAGATCGTTTTGGGAATCATAAGACAATCGCACCTCAACCGACAAGGTTGACACATCAACAAATGGATGAAAGAAGAGAAAAATAACTATATTTCAATTGTGACAACAAGTACAGTAAGGGGCATAAATGTGGCGAGAATAAGTTATTCTACATAAACTATGAAGAGGAAGTGTTGGGCCTGAGATATGATCAGTTTTATGATAGTTATTAGACACTTTTTCCGAATGTATATATATGTGTTTTTCATGTTTTGGAGAAGCTTTTTGAAGAATTTTGTGCCAAAACGGTATGATCCACACTAGGTATGTGTAATTCGTGTTTAATATCGATATTGAGTATAATTCATCACGTTTTTATGTTTCCAAGGATCTAATTCACATTTTTTGGTGTTATAGGGAAAAATCGCATCATGTTTCTGCTCCCAACACTCAGTCTGACACTCCATCCAGTACTCGATTCGGTACTCAGTCCGACACTCCGTCTAGCTCCGCATCCTGCACAAAAATGGTGGGTGATTTTGGCGGTTATGGTATTGGCGACCAGTGGTGGGAGAATCAAGAACATGGGTTTTGCTCGTGCTTGCCCCCTCTAGCTACTGAACTCTTGACAACTCAGTTTAGGTTTTTGAGCAGGGCGATTATTGGCTTGCTCTATTTCAGCAGTTAGGGCACCATTAATGTAATTTGTCGTTTTTAGAAGTGGTTCGACCCTCCAATGGTCGACCACTTGGTCTGTAAATCTTATAAATACCACTGTGGTGGTCAGATAGAAGAAGCAGTAGAGGATAGAGATACAAACGTTTTCCTCTGTTTTTGCATTTTTCAATTGCCAGAATTGTATAAGACTGCGTTTTTCAAGTTTTAATGGTGAAATCGTTTTGCTGAGTTCATGGTGTGCATTTGAGAAGTGACCACGACTTGCTGGGGGGCCCACCAATAGTCTGGTAATTGTTCTTTTAGTTATTTGTGCATTTCATAGCTTAGATGTCTCTTTTTATTTCCTGTACATGAACTGTTCTTTTATTTCTTTGCTTTCTAATTTGTGGTTGTAGTTTAATTATTTTAACTCTCTTTTGCAGGTTAGTATGAAGGCTTGTGTTAATATGCGTTGATTATGTAGTTAGGAACGAAATTGCAAATTCATAAACTAACCCCGTGTGCAATTAGATATTAGATTGTGTTTTATTTATGCTTTTAGAATCAAGTTTAAAATAGAGTTTGAAATAGAGTAGAACAAAGTTTTATTTCATGTTTTCTTTACCAAGGATTTGATGGATGGATAGAGTTAGTTTCTGTTTTTAATTATAGATTGCTTATTCTATTGTCATGTAGATCTTGCTTAACTAGTTGTTAGTTAATGTATTCATTACTTTACTTTTTATATGTCATGCTTTAATTTTTGTTTTTAAGCATTTTCCTTCTTGCACTTTGAATTGTTAAAATAGATATAGCATAGTTTCATTTTATGTACTTTCTTTCCTAGAATTAGATCGTAATTCCAATTCTTAGTTAATGGTTGAATCTACTTATGAATTTTGCTTACATAGCATAGAAGTACAATTAAAATCTCGTTATATTGTTGATGGTTAATAAATGAGTAATAATTCCATGAATATGCAAGGTAATTGACGATTGTTTCCGTAATGGCTAAGTTCTCATTGGATTGTTTAATACACACCTTTCACTTTGCTATTGAAATCAATATTGAGCTTATACCACTTGACTTATCTTTTGTTTTCAAGTGCCATCGAGATATTATAAGACACTGAAGACATTCACACAACCACCAACACTATATTTGAGTTTTTATAGGTTAAAAGATAGTTTCTTGCTTTCATAGATCAGAAGATAGCTTTATTGTTGTTGTAGGATAGATAGTCTTTTGCTTTGGTAGAATAGAGAGTAGTTTTATTTATCATAGATTAAAAATTAGTTGTTAGTTCTTCTTTCTTTCAATTAAATAGATTTCCTTTTATGAATTAGAAATAGTTTTGAAGTTTGAATTAAAAATAGAGTTTACTTGCCCCTTAGCTTAGTTAGTTGTTCACTGAGTAGTCTTAATTAGTTTACTTGCAGTAGAAGTTATCTTAGAGTAGTTAGCCTATTTACTTGCTTTAATAGGTTAAATTGCTCACTTGTCTATTCTTGCTTTGATAGTATAGTTGCATGTTTATTTACTTGCTTTCACAGGATAGTTGCTCATTGAATTTAGGTAGGATAGTTAAAGTAGTTTGCTTTTGCTATTTGCTTGTTGTTATGCTTAAATAGTTGCTTTTGCTTATTGTTATGAACTAGTTTGCTTCAAGTAGGGTTTTCACTTACTTTCCTAGAACTATCCATCGATCCTTGGTCCAAAAGTACTTAGGTTACACAGTTTAAAGTTGCTTAGTAGGGTTTGCTTATTAGATAGCTTTGCTTGAATAGATTAGCCCTTAGATAGCCACTTCCTTAGTTAGACTATACTACTACCATCCCTTCTACCTTGGCATATATTTTGCTACAACTCTAAGTTTACTTACCCCGGGTTGAAAATTTAATTGAGGGTTTTTAGTGTGTTTTTATTGCCTATAGAACACCCATCAGGAAGAAAATCGAGAATTGGACCCGCCACAAGATCCAGATCTAGAAGAGACTACTCCAACAATATCTTGTCATGCATTGGCTGGAATCAATGCTCCACAAACCCTTAAGATACAAGGATACATCAAAAAGAAAAAGGTAACAATATTGATTGATTATGGTAGTATCCATAATTTCATCAATTACAAATTAGCAAAAGATCTCAATTGCTTTGTATATCTCGCACCAGAGTTTCAAGCAATGATTGCAAATGGGGGTACCATAAATTGTTCAGGGAAATGCCATAATTTTAAGTTCAACATGGGGGAGTATTTTTCGGATAGCCCCATGATTTCCATCCAAATGGGGGGTCTTGATGTTGTATTAGGGTTCCAATGGTTACAATAATTGGGAATAGTGGCCCTTAATTTTCAAGAATCAAGATCTTTTCATGAGATTTTCCTCGGATGGAAATGAAATTGAGCTTAGAGGTATCCAAGGGAAACCCTCTAAAGTGATAAGCTCTAATAGCATGACAAAATTACTCAAAAAGGAACACCATGGTGTAGTTGCACAATTGTGCTCACTTGATGCTAAAACATCTATACCCTTTGCTGCATTAGACCTCCAAATAGTTATTAACAATCATTCCAAGGTGTTTGGTGAAATGCCCAAGGGTCTTCCACCTACTCGAGATCATGATCGTGCTATTCATTTGCAACCAAGAAGTGTACCACCTAATATTAGTCCCTATATGTATCCATATGCACAAAAGAGTGAGATTGAGCACATGATCTAGGAAATGTTAGAGGCCAACATCATTCAACCTAGCCAAAGTTATTTCTTTTCACCGGTGGTGATGGTTACAAAAAATAATGCTTCATGGCATATGTGTATATATTATAGACAACTCAACAAAATGATCGTCAAAGATAAGCTTCATATTCGAACCATTAATGAATTATTAGATGAATTGCATGGAGTACATTTTTTTACTAAGTTGGATCTTCGTTTGGGATATCATCAAATCAGAATGAGGAAGGAAAACATTCCTAAAACAACTTTTAGAACACATGAAAGTCATTATGAGTTTTTGTTATGCCATTTGGACTTACTAATTTACCTTCAACATTTCAAAGTTTGATGAATTCTATTTTCAATCCCTTCCTTAGAAAATTTGTGTTAGTATTTCCTGATGACATACTAATCTACACCAAATCCTGGGAAGAGCATGTACAACATGTTGACAGAGTATTACAACTATTGGAGAGCAACAACTTTATGCAAATCCTTTCAAGTGTTCCTTTGGGGTTCAAGAAGTGGAATATTTGGGTCATATTGTATATCATGAAGGTGTAAAAGTGGACCCTAACAAAATTAAAACTCTGAGGGAATGGCCAATTCCCAAAACCTTGAAGAAACTTAGAGGATTCTTAGGGTTAACAAGCTATTATCGCAAGTTTGTCAAGATTTATGGTCAAATAGAAACACCTCTAACAACATATTAAAGAAGGAAGCATTTTCTTGGACTGAAGAAGCAACCAAAGCTTTTGAAAAACTTAAGGAGTCTATGTGTACTACTCTCATCTTGACCACACCGGACTTTACAAAAACATTTATTGTGGAGTGTGATGCCTCAGGCCATGGAATTGGTGCAATTTTAATGCAAGAAGGAAGGCCCCTTGCCTTTGAAAGAAACAAACTTAAAGGAAAAAACTTTGTCAAACCCATTTATGAAAAAGAAATTTGGCCATACTACATGCAGTTTAGAAATGGTGCCCTTACCTAATAGGAAGACACTTCAAAGTAAAAATAGATCATGATAGTTTGAAGTACTTCTTGGAGCAACAATTATATTTACAAGAGAAACAAAAATGGTTTACAAAGATGTTATGTTATGACTTTGAAATAATCTACAAAAAAGGAAAACACAATGTTGTGGAAGAAGCCCTTTCAATGAAGGAAGAAGAAACATAAAGTTCACTATGTGTTATTTCTATTCTGCAATCTGATTGGGTGGAAGAAGCAATGATAGAATGGAAGCAATATCAATAGGTATGCAAGATCATTCAACAACTACATGAGGCCCCAATTCATTAGACAATTTTGTATGGAAGAATGATTTTCTATGGTATCGTGATTGCCTATATTTATGTAAGAATTCCCAAGTCAAATAGAACATCCTTTTGGAATTGCACACTTCTCCTATATGAGGAAATTCACGATTCTTGAAAACATACCACAAGATCACGAAGGATTTTTTTTGGGAAGGTCTTAAAACTGATGTTTAAAAGTTTGTGTTTGAATGTTTAGTCTGCCAGTAGAATAAGGGAGAAACAATTAAGACGCTGGGTCTCCTACAACCGTTAGTTATACGAAGTCAACGTTGGGAATAAGTTTCAATGGATTTTATTGCAAGTTTACCCAAATATGAAGGAAAGACTATCATCATGGTAGTAGTGGATCGACTAACAAAGTATGACCATTTTTTCTCTCTTTCTCATCCTTTTAAAGCAAGTACAATAGCTACAACATTCATGGAAACAATTCAAAAGCTACATGGAGTACCCAAGACTATTGTAAGTGATAGAGATCCAATTTTCACTAGAAATTTTTGGACTGAACTATTTTCTTGTTTAGGTACTCAATTGACTCACGACTCATCTTACCACCCTCAATCGAATGGGAAAACTGAGATTGTGAATAAATGTTTAGAAGGATATATTCATTGTTTTGCATCTAATAAACAAACACAATGGGTCAAGTGGATTCCTTTAGCGGAATGGTGGTACAATACATCCTTCCATACTTCATAAAAAATGTTCCCATTTCTATCACTTTATGAATATCATCCTCCATCCATTACATCACCCTTGAAAGGGAATACAAAGGTTCAAGTAGTGGAGGACCACTTAGGGAACCAACAAGAGGTTCTCAAACTATGGAAGGAAAACTTGGTTATGGCACAAAATATGATGAAGCAACAAGCATATCAACATCATAGTGAAAGGGAATTTGAAGTGGGGGATTGGGTATTTACGAGGCTACAACCATATAAACAGATGTCCCTCAAGCAATAAAATAAGGACACTAAATTAACACCCAAATATTATGTCCTCTATAAGGTTTTGAAAAGGATTGGAAGTATGGGTTACAAATTGGAGTTGCCTCCATCTTCACATGTACATCAAGTATTACATGTTTCTTTCTTAAAGAAGGTAATCGACAACAAGATCCCATCCCAAACTATTTTACCATAGATTAATGAAGAAGAGAAAATCATACTAGAACTAGAAACAATCCTTGAAACAAGGATTAAGTAGCTGAGAAATTGAGTGATTACCAAGTATCTCGTCAAATGGAAGAACCTACCAGTGGAAGAGGAAATATGGAAAGATGAGTTCTTCATGCAAAAACACCCATGGTTAGTCAAGTGTAGAGGAAAACACTTGTTTGAAGGGGAGGGGACTGCTAATCCCTAGACAAAGCCCCATGTTATGTATAAAACCCCTTATTAAACCCTAGATATTGAATTATTACATTTATAGTGTTATATTTGTATGTATTGTTATATTGTTGGTGGGAATATGTGCTTTGGGTGAACAAGCATTGATAGCCCGCAAATTGTCTTAGTAATCTATAGGGGGTGATCTCTAATACATACAACCTGATTACAATATAATATTAATACCAATATCTCTTCCTGTGCTTGACACTCACATGTAGCATGGGTTTAATCTCTTCGGGCATCCTAAGGACCTCCTTCAGGCTATAACTCTTTATTGCACCCTTTGTCTCCTTTGTCTCTTAGGATCATCTTATCTCATCTCATCTTGTCTTCTGAATTGGATATATTGTAAAAGGAGGTTTCCCCCTTGAAGTGGACTATATTAATTGACTCATTTTTAATGGGTTGGATCATAACAACACATCATTGGTATGTTTTCTTTTAAATGATAATGAGAAGGCATGCTTCTAATATTCAACCATTTGAATACTTTTATGTCATTGTCCCATCTTCTTCTGTTCTCCTCATAAGTTGTGTTGCATCCATGGCATAAAGATTAAATTTTTTGATGTCATCAAATTCTAAATTCGTTGATGTATTCATGAAATCAAAACAAATAGTATGAGATCAAATATACATTGTTACGTCTAGTGTAAACCATAATTCTATGGAATTTTGTTTTAAAAAATAATTATTGGCTTACTCTTTATCATCCACCTTTTTCCATTGGTTCAGAGTAACTCACCTTCCCTTTTGTCCTCTTCTTGATGGTCATCCTAGACCACTTTGGTTTGTGTGCCATCAGTTTTCCTAATGTACTTACTAGCATAATAGAATGACTCATATACTTTCTACTCATCCTCCATAGACCCCTAGGATTTTGAACTTTGTTGAACAAAACCATTCAAGATTTTCATGTACCTCTCCAAGAAGAACATCTAATGACATGAGACCAACCCCACTAATTCAACCTCATCAACTAGGTGAATTAGAAGATGGTTTTGCAAGTACATGAAACTAATGGGAAATTCCTTCTCAAACATATAGTTAATCTCAACTATTTATGAATGCCATGGTGGAATGGTAGCCATGCAAGTCTCCTTTGATGTAATCAAATGTACAAATTCATATATTATTGATATGGTGTGAGGGGTAAGTCATGGTTCACACAACCATGCACAAACAAATGATAAGGGCACTACAAAATAAAGTTATATATAATTCAAGAGTATATAATAATGTGAGTGCATACCATGTAACCTACACTGCTAAAAATGAAGCATTTAATCCATACACTCTTAGAAGGTTCAGATGGTGATCATGTGATATCAACCCTACCAATGTCCTCTTATGGTGAATCAATGTCATAGAGTCAACCCATATAAATAAAGCTCCTTCAAACCCAACATAACATCCTTTGCTAGAGACATGCCATCTTTCTTTAAAATCCATGGGACATTACTTTCTTTAAAATACCAAGAGGGATTGGACTCTCCTTTACTTACGATTTTTCACCAATGTTGTTTTTTAGTATTTAAAGCAATAAGATCTCTCCTAGCATGCAACATGTCACTTTTTTTCAATGATATATACCTCCATAAGGAAGATGAAACAATTTTGAATATATGTATGGGATTTAGTAAGTGGGAAATCTTAAGATGCTCCTAATGTGGAAGTTTATAAAATAGAGATTTTATTTTCACCCCAATGGACATTTTCTTGATGTTGGCACTAAACAATTCAGGATCCGATCACAAGTTTTCTGCTTGAATAAAAGAGTTATGCAATTTCCTTCTCCTTCACCATTTCATATGCCCTAATCCAATGTGCTAGTGTCAGTTCTTCAAGTCTTTGATTTCTATGTAGTTCACCATTGAAATCAAGTGTTGCTCTTCTGTAAGGGTGTTCTTTCAGGAGGAATACCCTTGATCAATCATACAATGTCTCTCATAGGTTTCTAGATCACCTAGAATTATAGAAGGTCCACCACATTTACATCCATTATATCCTTTTGTTACAATAATTGTATATGAAACATGTTAGCACCGAACAAGAGAGTTGCACCAAATCAAGCATGCCAAATAATGTAACATGCATAAAAATAAAATAAACATGCTACTAGAGAAAACTCTTAATTCCAGATAATTGTGTGTGGCGTATGTACATATGACATATAATGTAAAAAATCTCTTCATTAGGATGGGTTTTGATACATCGTATATCTATATACATTCCCATAATTGCTTCAATTCATTAATCAATTGTTGGAGGTAGGCATTAAATCTCTTCACTTGTTTTCTCCCATAAACTACAAGAGCCAACATAATATGTTCAACCTTTGTGGATAACTATGGGGGGATATGAATACCACTGGACAAACAAAATAGTTAGTGTTTTGGAGGGAATATGAGTTAACTCCATCCACAACCATGCTCAATCACATGCTCTCTATTTCATCCGCAAATTTATTGGGCCATGCATCCTATATACTTCATGGACAATGAATCTATTGGGATCCACATAACTCTTGGCCCACTTATATGTGAGGCATGCCACCCTTGGAACATGACACAATTTGTATAATGAAAGGTCCTTTGAATCCTTGGGATTGTAGGTATGTGCTTGAATATATTATGAGGAGGATCAATTTTACCCTTTTTTTTTTAATTTCTAATAATTGTCATGCCCACATTTTGGACACATCAATGTGTTAATGTATTTTCCTTTGTAAAGAATATAACCATTCAAACAAGCGTGATATGATAGACAATCAACACCTAACTTTTTTAACAATGAATTTACTTCTTCACAGCTACCAGGGAGGGAATTATCAATTAGAAGTACCTTATCTTTTAATAACTTGCAATTAGCAAGAAATATAAATGTACATTATCATTAAGCATGCATAAAATCTATTATTATTGTTGATTGTGAAACAAGATTCATTAAAATATAGGGGATTTAATGGTTAAATACCTTAGTAGTGATGAGAAACACATGTATGGCATACCATACATTACTTTCAAGTTGTACAATAATATGGTTGTCCCTAGTTGGGTGGACCTTGACCCATGTCCAAAGAGAGGGGTGATGAAACTAGATTTCAATATTCCAAAGAAGGTATCGACAATGTGAGCATCATCCTCGAGAATATCTTGTTAGAATTCACTTAACAACACTCCATCCAAGGCACGGGTATCCTGTAATTAATCATCCATACCCACTTTTACATAATTTTTTTCGTCCCCAACATTTTAGAATCAATGCTACTATAAACATTTTGAATTGGTGACTTGAGGCATAGTGGGAATTGAATAGGTGGTTGTTCCAACCATGCTTGGTACAAATCCTCTCTAATTTGTGCTCATTTATAATCCTTCTCCCATGTTGACATCATAGTGGCAATGGTAGATGATAGAAAAGTCTCTTGTTGTTTGAATCCTTGTTGCAAAAATATTGGACATTAAATAATTGATATTAGTAAATGAAATTCATATAGTATGGTAAAACATTAGACCAATCATTTATTAGAAGAATGGAAACAATTTTCCAATTCAGATGCAAGCGACCACTTTAGAAAACAAATGCCAAATTAAGCGAGAAGTTGATTAATTCCATTAAAAATCCAAAAATATGATTATTGAATGATCTTTTTTCTTTTTCCCTAAGGGGACGTTTAAATGTAGTCCCAATGCAAGCCACCTTTGACAAGTAGTTGGTGGTTTATGAAAGTTATAGTTTTATTAATAACTCGTCACCAAGAGACATATCTTGAAGCTTCCTTCTCATAAATAACTCTTTGTCATTGGAGTGTTCCTCAAATGACCACTTTGCACTGAACAATGAGCACCTACAACTATTTAAAAACTTTGTGATGTTTCCATGAATATGTGGATGACCATGAATATACAAGAGGTTCTTCCTATCAAAGTTTCCATAAGAATAACCATTAATGCACATACTATACATAGAAATGCCATGATATTTGAATTTAACAATATTCAAGTAGCCATATTGACTATAAAGAGGGCCACAAAATGACATAAGTGCTATTGGATATTTGGGAGGAATGAATGAACACTTGTAAAAGGATAAACAATCCAAGAATTGCAAAATCTATTTTAGACTTGGAAATCATGTATGTTTTTTCCAAGGAAAAAAAGCATAATGTATATATATTTCAAGGGATGAAATGTTACTTTACATTTATAATGTATGCAATGAGAATATATCTATATTGCTTACTTATTGATGTTCAATAAAAGAATATGAACACTCCTATCTTAAAAATCTAAAAACAACATGTTTGTAGGAAAAAAAAGCCCCCGAAACTAGCAAAACAATGCCTTGCATATTTGACCTTTAGGTCATCAAACATGAAAAAATATACAAGTTACCCTTGAGTTTCAAATAACAATAACATCATATTGATAACATAAAAGTGGAATAGAGAAAGAGAAAGGAGAAGTGATACTTATGTAACCATCCATTTTCTCCTAAAGCTTGATCACACTTGCCTCCAAATCCACACCCTTTTTAGAGAATTGATTTGTTAGAGTATTGAGTTCTTGAAAGACATGCCTAAAATAAATCTCATTTAACATGCTCCTCTTTGCTACAACCTTCACCATGATCGCTTGTAATCCCAAATTTTAAAAAATAATCACACCATTCATTCAATTTGCTAATAACTTTGAATCCCCAAATACCTATTAAATAATTCACACTCCCTTTTCTATAACTATTCTTAATAGGAAGGACAAAATTGATAGCTTAGACCAATGATTTATGCCATTTTCAAGCTTTATAGGAAAAATGAAACGTGAATAAGAAAAAACATCTGGTTGTCACACTTACTTATACCGAGAGGGGGGTGAATCAATATAAGACTTTTTTTTTCGTTACTTACAATATTTATCAATTTAATACTCTACCAACCATAAGCAGTTAATGATAAATATATATACAACCATACAATCCACAATACAAAGATATTTAACGTGGAAACCCAAATGGGAGAAAACCACAAAATATATCTTTATAAAATCATGTACGCATCAACCCACTGTTACAATATTCGCAGGCACCAACCTGTAGGAGACACCAATCTCCTTAGATGAGAACCAACTCAACAATTCATGTGGGCACCAACGTACAACTAGTATATTTGTAGGCACCAACCTGCAGGAGACACCAATCCCCTTAGTTGAGCACCAACTTAGCAATGCATGTAGGCACCAACCTACATCTGCAATATTTGCAGGCACTAACCTGCAGGAGACACCAATCCCCTTAGATGAGCACCAACTCAACAATGTTTGTAGGCACCAACATAAATCTACAATATTTGCAGGCACCAACTTGCAGGAGACACCAATCCCCTTAGCTGAGCACCAACTCAACAAGATGTAGGAACCAACCTACTGGAGACACCAATTTTCTTAAATTGTCAACAATATTGAATCACCTCTTTACTTCAAGCCTTCACCTGCACAAATCTACTATTTTGTCTTTGTTGTCAGAACACTCTTCATCAATTCACAATCTGCCTGACTTCAAATATTCCTTTTGACCTTGTACCTCCCAACCACCCTTAAATGATCACATTTCTCTCTCTATTTCATTCTCTCGCATTTGCAGACCTTAGAGCCTCAGAGCTTCACATCTTCATATTTTCGAACTCACTCACACTTCTTCAAAACACTCATGGCACTATTATTTATACACTCCATGCTTCCATGGATTTGTCCACATACCAAAAAGATTCATGCTCAACAAATCAACTCATGATTCATGCTCAATAGGTCAACTCACGATTTGTGCTCAACATGTTAACTCAAGATTTCCTCTCAATTCTTCCTTAATAGTCAGGGTATACAAAAAAAAATCTTTGAAATTGGTGTTAGTTCCCTTATATTACATGTGATGTCGTTCACTAGTCCTCAATGCTCAATAATCTTTTGATGCACCATGGAATAGATTGTGGCCATTGATCTGCTCTCACTCACTAGAAAACGCCATGACCATGACACTCAACAACTATTCGATCATCTCCTCAATTAAATATCGACCATCGATCCCTTCATCCCTCCTCCAACCTTCCGGTATCTGATATGGAACCTTGCTTTGCACAACCGTGTCATCGGGTAATCGACCCATCGGGACATCACTCCCCCTGGAACTTCAACACTAGAGTGCTCCTCCATTCACCCAATATTTGATCTGTCAGTATGTTGATGTGGTAGATGATGTGATCTCCACGTGGACCACTTCCATGTGATCTGGATAACGTGGCACTTATGTGACTATGAAGTCATCACTTCCTCCAACTCTTGTTTGTACAACATGTTGACTCGGCACTAGTTAAGGACTTGACACATGGCTCTGATGTGGTTGCTTTTTGGATGTTGTCATGGCATCGCCACCGACCCACTCGCCTATTGGACCTTTGACACTGCCTTTCACTCATTCATATGATTTGATATGGAACCTCGACTCACAAATTTACTTCTATTGGGACTTCTTCATTAACATTGTGCTCTTCTTATCTTTTAATTGCTTGCATGAAACCTTGTCGCTCTATGTTCCAACCACCAGGTCTATTGGGCCACCAGCTTACTGGGCTATCGGGCCCATGAAACTTTAACATTGTACGTCAACTATCTTCTCTGATCCGGTATCCAATATGAAATGGGTTCCATGTGGACTCCTTCTGCATCTACTAACCAATGCGACACTATCATAGTATGGCAAGTGGCACTAATGTGGCTATGATAACGTGGCAGTGATACAGCTATGATGTCATCACTTTCTTTGGCTCTTTTTTGTACACCATGTTGAATCGACACTAGTTCATGACCCGACACATGGCTCTGATGTGGCTGTTGGCGTGGAATCTCCACTACCCCACCGTGCCCTCGATACTTTAACACTTCCCTTTCACTCATTCATCCGATCTAGTATGGAACCTTGTCTCGTAGAGTTCCATTTACTGGGTCTACCAACCTATCGAGACACCAAAATTTTTGCACTAACATTGTGCTCTTCTGATCTTCTGATTTCCAGTATGGAACCTTGTCGCTCTATGTTCCTACCACTAGGTCCACTGGGTCTATCGGGCCCGCATAACTTTAACATTGTACATCAACTATCTGCTCTGATCCGGTATCTGATATGACCTGGCACTAACGTGGGTTCCACGTTGACTCCTTCTGTATCTACTAATTGACGTGGCACTGTCGTAGCATGACACATGGCGCTGATGTGGCTTTGATGTGGCATCATGCACCAGCTTATTAGGACTTCAATTCTGCAATGATGTTCCACTCTTCTGATATCTGGTATGTCGATATCAGGCCACCGGCCCACCAGGCACTTAAGACTTCAATGTTGTGCTTTCTCTCTGATCTCTTGATCCAGTATGCTAGGCCCAATGACATAAAATTTAACACCTTGCACATGGTTCTATAGATCTTCCACTCACATTCAAACTATGTGAAATTGTCTTTGCATTATAAACCTATTGGAATTGTCTTTCCTTGTGAATGTGGGATATTACAATGTTTGCTATTTACCTTGATCGGGCCACTCGGACCTCCCTTACCAAGCCCATTGTTTCTTATCCCTTCACAAGTTCCTCTTTATCCCGTGCTTTATCCTACGAAGTAGAGAACTCATCAGGGATCCTTGTCAAGCTTAATGGAAGGCTCTGCAAAATGCAACCCTTGAAGATTTATCACAACCAAACACAAGATCTCATTTGTTTCATGTCTTGGGATAAACATACAGAAACCTCATAGAAACTCAACAAATGATATAGGTGGATATCGGTGGCCACCCACCTCTTTGAATTGTCTCACATTTAGTTTTCATCTTGGCAATTTTTTTTCTATATTTTCGAGTCCTAAACTTTTAGGGCCGTTTTGAGGCCCTAAACAACGTTTTTTGGGCCCGCCACAGAAACACTATTGGTGGAGTTAAAGTGCAAGAATATAATGTGTAGTCCTTGGATATACCTTTCCAATGGGCTATCATGCGCCTAAAATGAAGATCATATGCAAAATTTACGATCCCAGGAAGTTGATGTACCAGCTTACCCCATCAGGGCCCACATGACTTTTGGCGCTTCATCTCCTAGGTTTATATTTTTGGATGTCTATGGTTTTATAATTACTTCTTGACGCGAAAAAGGCATGGAGGCCTCATTGTAATGGGCTAAGATGAATGTGCGTAACTGCCACATCTCTTCTCAAAGATTAGCTACCACCATTCAAGCAAGATTGTTTCATTCTACATTTTACAGTTTCAACATATTTCTTTATTGAAAAGAAGTTAAGTTTTACAATATCTTTGTTATTGTTCTATGTATATCTGTGTTAATGGTATATATATATGTGTTTCATATTGTTCCGCTCATAAATCCAGATCATTGGTATCAGAGTGGTCTGCTCTTCATTTGTTTCTTTGTGGATGTCCCCAACGAAGTCAAGGTATAAGTAGTTGCAACTCGAACCAGTTGAACCTTTGCAATATCGGCCTCACTGAACCCAACGATCACCCATGGGGGAAGAAAAGAGAGACAATGGGGTAGGAGATCCCTTTGAACCGTTTCTTGAGGAATCTGTTAGCACTCTGTAATTTTCCCAAGGCCGTGGAGGCAGTCACAGAGGCAACATCAAACCACTTTGGAGTCTTGGATATAGCCCTCCAAGACTCAAAGAGGGCTCTCTCTGTCTGATCTAGATTTGTTTGGATTGGATGTTAGGCTAGTTGAAATGATAATAGTGTTTGTTTTGGTTTTATAAAGATGGCCGACAATATTTCTTTAAACATCCATTGGGCTATGGGGTCTGTGTTAAAACTTAAGGTCAGATAAAAAACTTTTAAAAGGCTTCTTCACAGGGAGAGATAGTCAAGATACTGGATCAATTAAGATTAAATGTGGGAAAGATAGAATAGGTGAGAGGTTCATTTAAGTAAAGAAGCATTCAAGAATTTATTTAACTCAAAATCAGAAGAATAACACGCAGATTGATAAAAGGCCAGATATAGAGTACACAAGGTAAATTATGTACTTTAACTTCCTTTTAACAGTTAGAATTAGAAAACAAAGTGATAAAAAAGTAATATAACGTTAACATAGCAAGAATAACATCACCAATATCCAGACGCAAGAATCCTCTGAATCAATTCCTTTGTATTACTGGTAGATCTGAAAAATATTACAGAGAATAGATTTCTTGGGTGCAAGAATCAACCCCCTCCCCAAAAAAATCCACCATTCTCTATTACAATATATAGAACAGACTCTCCCCAGGATCAGGAAGTCGAATTCAACCACCTCAACCAAAAATAGAAATAAAATAGCTGAAAATCCTGAACTGTCAGCCATGAAAGACGGGCCGAACTGCTACAAAAAAGGGGTCAACTTAGACATCTGTTTCTCTTCAACGATGACACATTCAACGATGACACATGTGTAAAAACTGAAGGATATTATTGTATATGAGTTTGTATGGAGCAAAAAACTCCTTTGGTTTCTCCATTTTCATCTCCAGCTCGCTGAAACAGCTCTCGCAAAATCAAGACTGAAACAGGAAAAATGAAAAATTGAAAAATGAGGCTGAAAGACTTCGATTCTCCCAACTGGTGGCACCTGTGAAAAATATGGAAGAGGTTTTTGTTCTTCAGCCTGTGATGAACAAAAAAATGTCTCGTTTTTTTAAAATTCGTTTCCATTTGCCTGGAATCCTTCACGGAAGTCAAAGTGTTAAACATGAAAAAAATGGTTTTGAAATCTCGGGAGGGTGGTTTTTAGGATTAATATGTTTTGTTGTTTCTTTTTAATTTTTAATTTTATGTTTTGTTTTATTATTTATTTGTTTACATTTTGTTTATTTTTATTTAATATTTGTTTTATTTTAATTACATTTTATTTTATTATTTGTTTTTAATGTATATGTTTTATTTTAATTTATATATTATATGTTTTTTAATTTATTCTTTTTCTTTTTATTTTATAATTAACATTTAATTTTAATAAACTAACTTAACTACTAACTTAATTACTAATTTAAACAACTAACTATTAATTAATTAATTAAAAATTAATTTATTATTAATAAGTCTAATCTAATTTTATTAATCTAACGTTTTTTTGTTTATCCTAAGTTTGGTTTATGTAGGGATGAGTGGCGGGCAAGACGTACTCAATGGGACAAAAGGACAAGGGAGTGAGTGGTGCAGAGGTGGTTGAATGATGCAACAGGTTGATGAAGGATCAGGCGAAATGGATGAAGGGATGAATGAAATCAACCGAGGCTGACAAACTAGATGTCTTCATCCCAAGGGCAACGCCAAATAGACAGTTGAAGAAACCAGTTACCTATGATTATAGGACCCCAACAGAATCCCTCACGAGGAACGAGATGATGGATAACTTTGCACAAATTCTTCGACGACTTCCAACATATGATGCATCTTCCTTGAGCAGAGTTTCCGCCCCCTTCAATGTACATATCAATTTTGATATTCCTATATTTGAAGTTCAAATAGATGCAGATGGTGTAGACAAATGGTTAAAACTTCTAGAAGGGTATTTTTCTGTCCATAAATTTTTCGATAGAGAAAGTATTACATTTGCGCTTCTTAAGGCCATCCCTCATGTCAAAGATTGGTGGGAGACTTTCTGTGAGCAAAAGGAAACTGAGGGATCTACATTATTTGTAGTCGCACCCACTTGGGGTTATTTTAGGGATGTATTAAGGAACAATACTACCCTATTGGAAGTTACGACGACTTATATACAAGATGGAACACACTACGGTAGGAAAGGGACCAAACAATGAAAGAGTTCACCAATGTCTTCCATACCTTGCACATCAATCTGGTTACCAAAGACTTTGAGCGTCATTTGGTGCTCTAGTACCACGAAGGTTTGCATAGATACATACAAATAGAAATGAAGTTTATGGACATCTCATCTTTGAGAACGATCTATCGATATGCTGTCAAAATTGAGCAGAAGATTAGACAAAAGATGTAATAGTTTGTGTTTGCGAACCCCTCACAACATAAGCAGGGAAAAGGCAACCCCAACCTGCAGAACAAAGGGCAGAGCAAGGATGGACAACCTCAAGACAACTAGTCTAAACCACAAACAAAGAAAGACAATGGGAAGACAAAGAAATACACGGGGAAGTGGTGTGAGTTTCATAAGAGCCCCTAACATAACATCGTTGAATGTCGCTCAAAGCAGTCATTGGTGGCCGAGGTGAAAGCCTTTGAATAAGATGCGAGCTCTGACTTTGACTCAGAAACATAAAAACATGTGACAAATCATTGATGAAGAACCCAGTGCCATCGTTGCTACCACCAAGGTCTAGCCTGGTGAACCCGATGAACCAAAGGAAGGTGAGCGCCTCTTTCATTCATAGATGTGGGTGAAGGGTACTCCACTTCACTTCATCATTGATAGTGGTGGACAGAAGAACCTCATCTCAGCAAAGGTTGTCAAGCTGTTTTCTCTGTCGACAACACTAGACCCACAATCGTACACCATCGGATGCCTCAACCATCGGTTGTCAAGAAGTTTTCTCTGCGTCAACCAACAATGTCACCTGGCCTACAACATCAAGCCCTTCAAAGATGAGGTATTGTGTGATGTCGCCCCCCTTGAAGTTTGTGATGTTCTTTTGGGCCAACCTTATTTATGGAAAGATCATGTTGTATATGAGTTTATGCCTCGTAGTGTTATTATTACTTTCGACAGGAAATTATACAGGATACCCGAGGTAGTCCCACCTATTTTTATTTTCTGGATCTCTGCTAAGCAATGCATGAAGGTCATCTCTCATACTGGGGAGTTTTTCTTTTTCGTGGTTCGTGATCAAATTGAGTGGAAGGTTGCAACCACATCCATGGCCTCTGCGACAGGTCTATCCACGCAGTATAAGTAAGTGGATAACATCATGGAAGAATACAAAGACATATTCTCCTCATCCATTGGGGTACCTCTGCACTGTCAGGTCAAACACTCAATCGATCTGATCCCTGATGCACCGCTACCCAATGGGCTAGTCTATCGCTGCTCTTTGTCAAAAAATGAGGAAATCGAGTTCCAGATCCAAGAGCTTCTTGAAAAGGGGCACATCCAACCAAGTTCATCACCTTATGGAAGCCCAATCATGTCGGTGTAGAAGAAAAACGAGACCTGGTGACTTTGCATTGATTACCATGCCCTAAATAAAATCACAATCAGGAACTGGTATCCAATTCCTCGAATTAACGATCTCCTTAACTAGATCAAGGGGGGGAAATACTTCAGTAAGATTGATTTGAATTTTGGATACCACCAATTCGAAATAGAGTAGACCGATGTATGGAAGACTGCCTTCAAGTCCAAAGAAGGTCTTTTCGAATGGCTTGTCATGCCCTTTGGCTTGACAAATCCCCAACAAATTTCATGAGGATGATGAACGATATCTTGCGTCATTTCACCAATTCTTTTGTGGTGGTGTATTTGGATGACATCCTCATCTTCAATAAGAGTTGGGAAGAGCACTTGCAACATATTTAACAGGTTCTACACACTCTACAACAACACAAGATATATGCAAATTTGGAAAAATGCTCCTTCAAGGTGAACATGGTCCAGTACATAGGCTACATTGTTGATGAGCATGGGGTGTATGTCGATCTAGCCAAAATCTAGGTCATCTGTGATTAGCCAGCCTTGACCACACTCACTGAGATTCGAAGCTTCTTAGGCCTTTCCAATTTCTATCACATGTTCATGTTGGGATTCTCCCACAGTACATGGGCTCTTATCCAAGTGACCATGGGTGGTGGAAATGCAAAGTTCGTGTGGGGCCAATCACAACAAAAAGTGTTCGATGATTTGTAGCATCGCTTGTGCTCAACTTTGGTGCTGTCATTACCCGACCTGCAACAACCCTTTGATATTGAGACATATGCTTCAGACTATGTTATGGGCCTAGTTCTCACTCAACATGGACATCTCATGGCCTATCAGAGTGAGATGCTATCAGATACCCTTCGTAAGTACCCCACTTATGACAAAGAAATATACTCCATTATACAAGCCTGCCACTAGTGGAGGCATTACATTCTCAGGAAGGATAAAATCATCCACACTGATCATAAGCCTCTGTAGTTCATGTAGACACAAGGAAAATTGCAGAATGACCACCATAAGAAGTGGTCCACATACTTGCATCAGTTCCATCTCAACATCAAGTATAAGATAGGGAGCACGAACCACATCGTTGACTACCTTAGTCGACTTCCAGTTGCAGTACTAACCACAGTGCTACACTCCTGTGGACATGAGATCTCTGAGTGGCCCCAAATCTACGAGAAAGTTCCTGACTTCACCACTACCTACTACATGCTGAGCACAAACACAAATGCCATTGATTTCCATATTCAAGATGGGTTGTTGTGCCATTTGGGCCATCTCTGTGTCCCATCAAGTGAGTGAGTGAAGTTGATTTGGGAAGCCCACTATAGTAGGGTGGCAAGACACTTCGATGTAGAAAAGATAGTGGCAGTGTTGCAACAACATTTCTATTGGTCGAAACTTTGACATGAGGTCAAAAAGTATATGAGGTATTGCACGGACTGGGCCATTGCCAAATTGGCCATTAATAAAAAAAGGCATGTACACCCTTCTACCTACTCCCGACAGGCCCTGGGAATCCATCTCGATGGACTACATGTCAGGCTTTCTTTCGACCAAGCAAGGAAATAACCGTGTTTTCGTGGTTGTTGATTGATTTTCCAAGATGGCTATTCTAGCCACTTGCAAGAAGAGCATCACAATGGAGGCCACTTCCAAGCTCTTCTTCAATTGTGTGTGGGTACATTTTGGGATACCACAAACCATCATATCATATCAGAACAACCAGTTCCTCAACACCTTCTGGTCGACCCTCTAGTCACGGGTGGACACCAAGCTCACCAATTCCACGACCTTCCACCCCAAAATGGATGCCAAATCAAGGTCGTCAATAGGATGATCATGCATATCTTGCACCTGTACAATTCCAAGCATCCATACACATGGGATGAGAGTCAATGTCTTATTTCTGTTATCAACATTCTTCTCCCATCATTCAATACTAGTTCCTTTTCCTTCACGACAACTTCACTCTCAACTTCATAGTCTTTTCCTGCATGTCCCATTCTTTTCAAAAGTGTCTCCTTATCTTTAGAACCATCAATTTCTTCTGCCTCTCTTATCAAGTTCTTCTTAGATATATTTTTAGGATGTTGATTTACTGCCTTAGTTTGATTGACATCAAGAGAAATATCCTCATCTCTGTATGAAACCATTTGCTTGGTTACAACATTCACAAACTTTGGTCCACAAGTTATGTGACTTGAGCATCCATTTCATGTTAGGAGTGCAGTTTGCACTAACATGGATGCATTTTCTTGTTGTTGTCGTTTCCTCTTCCAAAATTTTATAGTTTCTTTCTTTTGTTTGGTGATGGTATTTTGTTCTTTGTTTTGTGCATACCAAGCTAATTCACATTCTTGCTTATTTTATTTTTCTTGTTTTCTCTTCCATACCTTTGTATATTATTGTCTAGACAATTTTGTCATGTTGCTTCTACAATCTTGTGCTATGTGTCCATAGTTATTGCATTTATAACATTCAACTTTGTAATGTAGGGGAGCAAATGAATTGTAGTTTCTATCAACATGTCGATGAAAGCCTCTAGTTCATATGATCATCCTTGTAATTCTTGTGAGATATTCTACTTCTATTTCTCATATAATCATTTATTCCATAAGCTTTGCAATCTATTGCCTCGTGACCAAATTTTTTGCAAGAAAAGCAATAACCTAGAAATAGGTTTTGATACCTGGTTGTGAAGGGTCTTCTTAATGGAGAAACTCTTCTAAACTCATTCTTATCTTTGTTGAGTGAAAAATCAGTCTTTTGTTGGCCATGATTTCTTTCCTTGTTCTTGTATTCACTATGATTGGAACCTTTAAGAACATTTGCACCTTTAAGAACATTTGCATAACTTTCAAGCTTCTCTTTAATTTTCTTTTCTGGTGACTTAGGGTTTACATCTTCTTCAAGGGTCTTCTAATTATTGTCATAACCAAGGCCCATCTCGATGAATGGTGACCTTTGACAATTGAGTATATTATCTAATATTTATGTACTCTTTCCAAACTTCAAGCTTCTATTCAAATGATCGATTGTTTTCTCTAATTCCTTTCTTAAAGAAACAATTTCAACCTTTAGCTTCTCACAATTTTCTTCTTTTTCTTTTAGCTAACTCCTGACCACTTCTTCTATCCTCTTTGCCTCTTCTAATTGAGTCTTTAGGATGATAACTATATTCTTTGTTTCTTCAAGATCACGTTCCTCCTATTCATATTTATGCAATTCCTTTTCCTTCTTTGTATTCGTTTCTTTGAGTCTGTCTATTTCTTCGAAACTAATGAGTTCTGCTTCAAGATCCTCTTCCACTTCAATCTCAGGATTGCCTCGTTCTCTCGAATCTGTGCTTTTATTTTTTGGTTCATCAGATTGTGTCTCTAGGGTCGCAAAGATAATATCTTATGTTTCATTTTCATTGTCATCAGAAGGGCCGTTGTCCTCATTAGTATATAGATTCTTCCTTTGTCTTTAGGACTTTCCTCTCTTTTCAGTCTTGTCATTCCTGTAATTTTTGAATATGGAATCTTCTTTTTCATTGGTCTTTCCATTTTTTTGCATAAGGGAATTTAGTTGCAAAGTGTCATAATTCTCCATAAATAAAACATTGAAAAAGAGGCTTACTTTTGTATTTGCCTAATCCTCTCTTAGGCTTCTTGGAAAATTTGGCTTCTTCAACATATGATTCACTATCTAAGTTGTCACTTGTTTTGTGTTCTTTTGTCCTTGTATTCTTTGATGTTTTGAGGTTTTCTTTCTTTTGTGTTGGATTTTCGTTTTCTGTATCTAAATTTTGATTCTTTTCATATTCTTGACAATGGGATTTGTTCCTATGGTTATGAGGAGAGATTCATTTGTGTAAAGTTTTTGTAGCTTGTCCCAAAATTCTTTAGCTGATGTACACTATCCCACTTTGGCTTTATCTAAATCTAATAATCCACCCAAAATGGAATTCATTGTTCTTGTATTATTTTCACTTGCCTCCTTTGCAATTGCATCCATTGGTGGAGTTTTTGAGGGTGTGTACCCTATGACAATTGATTTCTAGACATCATACCCTTGTTTTTGCCAATATAACTTTATTCTTATGCTCCATTTTACATAGTTCATTCCATTGAACAAGGGATCTTGGTTGATGTAGAGGCCATATTGACAATCCATGTGTGCTCTAGATCTGCCTTCTAATGATCAAACTGTTTTGAAGGAACCAACTATGATGCCAATTGTTGGCACACTTACTTGTACTGATAGGGGGGGTGAATCAATATAAGACTTCTTTTTCGTTACTTACAATATTTATCAATTTATTTCTCTACCAACCATAAGAAATTAATGATAAATATATATACAACCATACAATCCACAATGCACATAGATTTAACGTGGAAACCCAAATGGGAGAAAACCACAAAACATATCTTTATGAAATCATGTAAGCACCAACCCACTGTTACAATATTTGCAAGCACCAACTTGCATGAGACACCAATGTCCTTAGTTGAGTGCCAACTCAACAATTCATGTAGGCACCGACCTACAACTGATATATTTGCAGGCACCAACCTACATGAGACACCAATCCTCTCAGTTGAGAACCAACTCATCAATGCTTATAGGCACCGACCTACAAGAGACACAAATCCCTTTACCTGAGCACCAACTCAGCATTGGTTGTAAGCACCAACCTACAGCTACAATATTTGCAGGAACCAACCTGCAGGAGACACCAATCCCCTTAGTTGAGCACCAAATTAGCAATATGTAGGAAACAACCTACTGGAGACACCAATCTACTCAAACTTTCAATAATACCTTTACTTCAAGCCTTCACCTGCACAAAACTATTGCTCTGTCATTGATGTCACAACACTCTTCATCAATTCACAATCTGCATGACTTTCGATCTTCCTTATGACCTTGCACCTCCTAGCCACCTTAGATGATCACAATTTTCTCTCTCTCTCTCTTTCTCTCTCTCTCTCTCTCTCTCTCTCTCTCTCTCTCTCTCTCATCCTTAGACCTTAGAGACTTAGAGCTTCACATGCTCATCTTTTCAAACTCACTCACACTTCTTCAAAACACTCATGACATCGTTATTTATACACTCCATGCTTCCACATATTTGTCCACATAATAAAAAAGATTCATACTCAACAGGTTGGCTTCATCTCCCTCGATTTTTCCTTAACAGTCGAGCTATACAAAAAATTATTCTAAACTTGTATTAGTTCCCTTTTGTTGCACACGATCTCTTTCACTGGTCCTCAGTGCTCAACAACCGTTCGATCACCGTAGAATAGATCATTGTCGTTGATATGCTATTGGTCACCGGAAAACACAACATGACCCTGATACTCAGTGACCATCTGATCATCTCCTCAATTAAATATCAACCGTTGATCCCTTTGTGTTCCCTAAATATTGAGACCACTAGGTCTACTGGGTCACCAAGCCTTCAGCTTTACATCCACAACATGTTTGCCTTGATCCGATATACTGGGCCACCAACCCATGAGACTTCAAGCAATATGCCTTTAACCTCAATTGCACAAAAAACATATGATTTGGTCTTGGATTAGATCTTAACCATCGATCTGTTCTTTGGTCATCAAAACTACTGATCTTATGGGCCCACCAGGCCATCGGGCCCCCGAACCTTCAACACTACATCGCTCCTTCAACCTTTCGGTATCTGATATGGAACCTTGCTTCATGAAATCATGTCATAAGGTAATCGACCCACCGAGACATCACCCCACCACAAATTCAACACTACAATGCTCCTCCAGTTGTCCGATATGCAATTTGCTCATATGTTGACATGGTAGATGTTGTGATTTCCATGTGGACCTCTTTCATGTGATCTGGATTATGTGGCATTGATATGGCTATGAAATCATCACTTCCTATGTATCTTGTTTGTACACCATGTTGACTCAACACTAGTTCATTACTCGACACCGAGCTCTGACGTGGTTTCTTTGTAGTTGTTGTCACGACGTTGACGTGACATTTCCATCAAACCACCAGGGCACCAACCTACCAGGCCCTCGATACTTTAACACTACCCTTTCACTCATTCATCTGATTTGGTATGGAACCTTGGCTCATAGATTTCTGTCTACTGGGTCTACCAACCTACTTGGGCACTGATACTTCTGCACCGACACTATGCTCTTGTAATCTGTTGATTTCCAGTATGGAACCTTTTCACTCCATGTTCCAACCACCAAGTCTACTGGGCCACTGACCTATTGGGCCATTGAGCCTGCAAAACTTTAACACTGTCGTTGGTTCTGCATGGACTTCTTTTACATATGCCGATTGACATGACATGTTGTAGCATGGCACACCACATTGATGTGTCTTTGATGTGGCATCAACCACTGGGCGATCAGTCCACCGACCCATGGAGACTTCGACGCTGTAATGATGTTCCACTCTTCCAATATCCAATATGCTGATATCGGGCCATCGGGGCACCGACCCTCCGGGCGCTTAGGACTTCAACGTTGCACTTTCATTTTGATCTCCCAATCTGGTATGTTGGGCCCCATGACATAAAAGTTAATGCCTTGCAGAGGGTTCTGTAGCTCTTCCATTTGCATTCAAACTATGTGAAATCTCCTTTGAATTATAAAGTCATTGGAATCATTTTTCCTTGTGAATGTGGGATATTGTAATGCCTTCTATTTACGTTTATTGGGCCACCGAAATCTCCCTTATTGAGCTCATTGTTGTTCAACCCTTCATGATTTCCTATTTATATTGTGCTTTATCCTACGAAGTAGAGAACTCATCAGGGATCCTCGTTAGCATTAACAGATGGCTCTACAAAATGCAACACTTGTAGATTTATCACAACCAAACACAACATCTCATTTGTATCCATGTCTCAGGATTAAGCTACAGAACCCTCGCAGAAACTCAACCACACACACTGCTCGAAAACCCTCTACTTCTCTTCTTCCTCTCTTCGATTCAATTTGTGGTACGATTCTCTTGGGCCTTTGTAATCTCCCACTGTCTTTGACATCAATGACAACAATTTTCCAACAAACCCATCTGGGCAACACCCCTGTGTACCACACTTTCCTGGGTTGTTCTAAGAAGTGCAATCAAAATACCCTAAGGAAATGATTCATTAATCTACACACTTTCTATTTGGCATTTTTTTTCTCCTTCATTTCATAGTTGTATTCTTCAAAGAAAAAATCATGTAGTGTCCCTGCTACTAACCCAACAAAGTAATATGATACCCATTAAAACAAATCCATGCATTATGATAAAAGATTCCCATGCATCCAACATAATTAAAAAAAAAACTCGTGAATGCAACTATTTAGCATACAAAATAGCATTTAACACTTAGAACATAGAGTATATACAACAAAAAAACCCATAAATAAAAGTAGTGAGCATAACACTTATCTTTCTAATAAAATGCACAACTAGATGCATACATAGTACGTTCCACCCAACCGTATAATTGTTGCTCCAATTCTATCAGTAACAAGTCACCCCCAAGCTGGGGCTATGAATCCACAAGAAAGGGTGTCTCTTATGGCTGGTTATTCTCGACTCACAATCCAATAAAAATCTACATTAATCTAATTCCTACAACAATTCCAATCCAACCTCTCTTTCCCCTCAACCCACACAACCCAAGGAATGGGATCCCCATCTTTTCCATGTAGTTCCTCAGGCTATCCTACTTCCCTCCAGGGCTCCAATATAGGTTGGAAAATAAATATATATACTGGAGACTCCATCCATTCCAACTATACCATGAATTATAATAGCAACAACTCATGTTGATGTTAGTGGTAGCATCAAACATGTACTTCTGCATTGACATGTGTCTAACATGTGGAAGTCATCAAGAATCTTCTAGTCTCGAGTTTACTTTATTTAAAAGGAATTAATTAAAGTAAAAGTGTTTTTATTACTGAATTGAGTTATTTAAGGAACATGCTAAAAGTACTTGGCATGAAGCATGTAATCTAAATCTTAAGTGGGTGTGAGAAGTAATCTCAACCGTGGATCACTTTGGAGATTATATTTAGATTGTAACTCATGATTATAAAAGCGAGGCAAGGGAGAATGAGAAGACACTTTTTCTGAGATATACTTGTGAGAGACTTGTATTGAGAGAGTTGACATGGTCGAGACTTTGGTGAGAGACCAAGGTCAAGGATAACAAAGAAGGAATTTTGCTACTGTGAGGAGTGTATGAGCAAATAAGGATTTTTTCTTACACTAGAGTGAGGAGATCTCACAGGTTGGGTGAATATATTTCATCCAAGTATTGGTGAAGAGAGGGTTGGATCACAAAGGATGGTGATTCAATATATTGGATAGGTGGAGAAGGACTTCCATATAGAGGTCATATAGATCAAGGAGAAGAGAGAGCATAGGCAGCTGTAGGTGGGTTTCAGAGGATAGAAGCCAAAGGGAAGGGGTGCGTAGTATGAAAGTTTCCATATGGGTTTTCTATACATGTACATGGTTCATAGTGGAGATAGTCACATACATATGTGGGTTTGCTGAAGGAAATCTATGTACACCTTGAGGAACATGCTGGTACAGGGTCATACAACAACACATGCATTGCATGATTTGTCTGCACTGTATATTCTCTTAATGGGCCATTTTCTCTGTTACGAGAGCCCTGATTTGACCTTAATAAAATCATATTGGAACCGGTTTTCCCTCTGGGGTTTTTCTAGGGGTAGTTTACCCAAAAATATTGGTGTCTCGTGTGTGATATTTTGGTTTCCTAGTTTATGCTTCTACTACATGCTTATTTGATTACTTAGCTGTGATTTTAGAAGATAAAGTGATTTTATTTTGAGCTAAATATCGGGTCTTGATTAGAGGATGAATATCAACATGTTATTATATCATACCAAGGTTTTTAAAGATTAAATCAACATGGTAAGAGAGTTAGGGCCTTGAAGGAAGGACAACAAGAGTACAAATCTTAGAAATTGCAAGAATATATATAACCAAGAGGCAGAAATCAAAGGACAAATTTTTGGGAAGCTACAAAATTGAGGAAGAATAGGGTTTTTGCAGGTTTACATAGGTGTGCGCAAGTCACAATGGTGATAGTCATGTACATACACGGGCCACAGTGGTGATAGTCGCATACATACGTGGGTCACATTGTTGACAATCACGTATAGGGCCGTACAATATAGTACATGGGTAGTTTCAACATAGGGTTATCAAATTAGATCTTGGAGCCGAGGATTTGAAGGAGAGAGGGAGTCATCCTTTGAGACATAATGGTGGACACATTGAAGATTGAGGACATATTGGAAGGGGAAACCAACTTCCAGGCGTGGAAGGAAAGGGTTCTTCTTCTATTAGAGGAGAATGACCTCAAAGAGTATGTTGAGGCTATGGTTGCAAGTCCTAAGGATATGAAAGAATTGGCATCTCACAAGAAAAAGGAAGTGAAGGCCAAGGATGTGTTTCTAGAATCCGTAAAGGATCACTTGATACCACACATTGTTGAGGAGAAATTTTCCAAGGAAATGTATGATGCTTTGGTGAGTCTATACCAAAACTAGAATACATGCAGGTTGCTACATTTGAAGCACCAGCTTCAAGTTGTCAGGATGCCCAATGAGGACATGGTTGTGAACTATATTACGAAGATTACACAGATCTGAGATCAACTTGTAACTATTGGAGAGATAGTACAAGATGTTAAGTTGGTGAATGCAGTGTTGAGAAGTGTTCCCAAGTCTTGGGAACCTTTTGTGCAGGGGATCTATGCACGAGAGACAAAGCTAGGATTTGATAGAATATGGAATGCTGTATTTAGGAGGAGACTTGGTTAGAGTCCAGGGATGGTTTGAAGAGTATCCATGATGAGAACCTTGTTCTTTCCAGCCAGACAAGGAAGGGCAAGTTCAAGAATATTGCCAGTGGAGACTCTATCACTCAAGATGGAAAGAGGAAGAAGGACATGAGAAAAGTCAAGTGCTTTGCATGTCACAAGTTTGGACATTATGCAGGTCAATGTCCGCATAAGAAGAAGGGTAGGAACGAAACAAAACCAAAGGTAGCTGCAATGACAAAGACTCAAGTGAATGAGTTTTGAAAGAAGTTTGAACAAACAAAGTTCTTACTTGTTTCCCATACTTCCTTGGGAATCATTTCAGTTGATGCATGGTTGATAGATAGTGGAGCCACATGTCATATGACAGGTGCACGAGAGGTTTTCGAGAGCTTCGCAGAGTCTGACTCAGTGATGCATGTGGAACTTGGTATGGGGACCAAGCATGCAATGAAGGGATCAGGAACAATACCGTTCTAGTTGGAGTCAAGAGGCACATTGAGAGCAACAAATGTGTTATGGGTGATAAAAATCAAGAGGAGTGTGATCTCAGTTTCAGTGATTGAGAAGAAGGGATTTGACGTAATGTTCTAGGATGGAAAGACGTTTATCAGGCGTAGAGGATCTAGCTCAGACAAATCATCTGTCTTTGGAGTTAGAGAGAGCAACTTTTACAGGAAAAAAGGACAACCTATGCAAGAAATGGATATTCGTAGAGTGACAAAGAACAAGTAGCAGGTGGCTCTGAAGTTTGAGCAGCTCAAAGGGAGTCAATATTTAGGTTCATATTGGAAGGAGAAACCTTCCAAGTGTGTTAAGGAGTCATGGTATGAGATGGCCATGCAATATTCTCAGAAGCAGGATGATTCTAGGAGCATGTTCAGAGGCAATGATTCTTTAGAGATAGGTCCTATCATGATGGCAGGGATAGCTTTTGTGTCAGAGGGAGAAACCAATCAGGTGTATTGAGAGCAGGCATGGTAGCATGTCTGGTAGTGAAGATTGAGCCAACTCCAGGTGGGAGAAGTACCTTCCTGTTTAAGAGGGAGTGTTGATTTTAGTGGTAGCATCGGATAAGATCTTTTGTATTGGCATGTAGCTAGGATGTGGATGTCATCGAGAATCTTCTAGTCATGAGTTTACTTTAGTTAAAAGGAATTGATTAAAGTAAAAGTGTTTTTATTAGTGAATTGATTTAGCTAGGTGTTGAGTAGAGGATGAATATCAACATGGTATTATAACATACCAAGGGTTGTTAGAGATTAAATCAACAACTCACTTTCTCACTTGGGTAACTTTCCTTCCATAGAATTTTCTCTTACATGCCTACAACCTAATTCTTCATGCATTTACCAGCTCCAAGTAACTACCCTCAAAACCCACTGTGGTTTCTTGCTCTCTCCCAACACTCCACACATTTTTTCTTTCTTCTAACCAACTGTAAAAACTTCCTTCTCTCTCTATTCAAATTTTATTTTTCCCATGCATGTTGAATCTCACATTTCCCAAAGTTGATTGTACTCAGGCCCATGCTTTCAATAACTCCATGAACTGACTTTTCCCTCCAATCCTCTTACATGCATTCAATGATTTGGATTTTGGTTCTATTCAAGAAGGAAAATAGATGGTTCATACAAAATAATTGAGAAAGGTGGCTTGGGATTTATAGGCATGAATAATCCCCCCCTGGACCCCCTCTCTTGTGGAAACTTAGCCCCCATGACTTCGTCCATGTCTGTCTGCAATCAATGCATTTTATTTTATTCTTTTTTTATATACAATGTTTACATATTACATTGCTTGGCGGATGACCATACATCACATTTACAATATATATCACTAGTTTGGGGATTAAAAACAAGGATGTCACCTTCCCCCCCCCACGATTTGCACCGTCCTTGGTGCACATCACCATAAAAGTGTACATGTTCATACATACAAAAATTCAGAGTATCGTACTCGATAATTTCATTATTTAATGAGTCCTTCATCAATTCCAACCAACAATATCTCATTTCTCTCAACCTGCACAACCCAAGGAAGTGTACCTCCTTCTCTACATTCCAATCCCTTAGGGTGTCCTACTTCCCTTCTAAGGATCCAACACAGGTCATACATGAAGTCTTTGAGTTGTGGCTCCATGAAATCAAACTTCCAAAATGGAGTCTTTGTACACTAAAAAACAAATGTACATTCACTTTTATTCAAAATTTACAAAAAATTGTGGGTACTCCTCTTGCATGGCCTCCTTGTGCTGCCACGTGGAATATTCAAAACCATAGTAGGTCCATTAGTCCTCTACTAGGTCGATGGCTTTGTTCTTGAGCACCTTGAATTTCTAGTCTAGGATGTGCAATGGCTCCACTCAAAAGTCCCCTTTGTGCTCCACCTAGATCACAATCCAATTAATCACTTGGTTTGAATCAAACATATACTTCTTCTATAAAGACACATGAAACACATTATGGATCCTCATGGATGCAAGCAATGCAAGCATGGATTCATATGTGCCTATCCTTTCTAGAACTTTGAATGGCCCACATTATATTGCTTCCAACTTTGGGAAACTTACCAATCTTATTGAGCTCCCTATAGCCTTTACTTTTAAAAACACATGCTCACCCACTTTGAATTTCCTATGTGTTTTACTTTTGTTGGCACAACTCTTTTTCATGTCTTGTGCAACCATTAAATTATACCTAATCTTTACCATGTTCTCTTCCATTTCCCTTATAAATTCTGGCCAAATAACGACTTTGTCTACTAGGTTATCCAAACTCACTGGTATGTTGCATTTTCTGCCATACAAGTCTTCAAATGAGCTCATCTTCAATGATGCATGAAACCCACTGTTATAAGTGAACTCAACTAGATGAATGTAGTCCTCCCACCTTGAAATTTTTTCCATTACAAACATTCTCAACATATCTTCAATTATCTGGTTGATCCTCTATGTTTTCCCATATGACTCTAGGTTACATGTTGTGCTGAGATTCATATTAGTCCCAAACCCCTTAAACAACCCCTTCCAAAAATTGAAAGTGAACTTGGGATCTTTGTCTGACATTATTTCCTTAGGAACACAATGTAGCCTGGAAATTTCTTTAATATAAATTTCTGCAATGTTGGTTGCCTTGTGAGTCATCTTGACCAGATTAAAATGTGTCACCTTTGTAAACTTGTCCACCACTACCATGATGGAATCATGTTGTCTTGTTGTTCTGGGCAATTTAGTGATGAAGTCTATTGTAACTACTTCTCACTTCCATTCAGGAATGGGCAATCGTTGTAACAAACTTGTTGGATGCTCGTGCTTAGTCTTTACCTTCTAACATTCCATGCATTTGGCTATGTAATCAACAACATCTTTCTTCATTCCAAGCTAGAAATACTAGCCCCTTATAGCTACAATTGTCTTCAGGTACCCTGGATTTCTAGCGTATGGCACTTTTTGCATCTCTTTCAACACCAAATTTATCAATTATGGAGAATTAGGAACTTAAACCTTGTTCTTAAACAAGAATAATCCATCCTTTCCCATCCTGTAGTCTTTAAGTTTCAATGGTACATTTCCCTGCTGTAAGCCTTCTTTAACTTGTGGATAATGTTGGTCTCATGTTGCAACTTCCATAATTATACTTTTCAAATCTAAGCAACACATGTTAATGGTTGTAGCATGTATTTCATGCACCCTTATATTGATTGCATCTATCACTATTCTCTTTACCCTTGATGTGCTTGATGTTGAACTCATATTCGCTGAGGAATTCCAACCATCTAGTTTTCCTGGCATTTAGTGTTGGCTACTCAAACAAGTATTTTAGACCATTATGGTCTATCCTCAACTCAAATATTCTTCCCATGAAATAATACCTCCACATTTTTAAGGCATGAACTATGGAAACCAACTCTAATTCATGTGTGCCATACTTTCTCTCATGTTATTTCAACTTCCTCGATTCATAACATATGACATGCCCATTTTGTGTAAGGACTCCACTAAGAGCTTCCTTGCATGCATATGAACACACAACAAAATCATCATATGGATATACAACCTTTAAAATAAATGCACTAGTTAGTAGTTCCTTCAAGTGTTGGAAACTCTCCTCACACTTGGCAGTCCATTCAAAATTTGTTCCCTTCTTTTGTCGTGAAGTGATTGAATATTGAATCTTGGAGAAACCTTCAATGAATTTCCTATAGTATCCAGATAAACTCGTAAATGATCTTACTTCTTAAAA
>ML845269.1:0-17850 GCA_009831015.1 Picea engelmannii
ATTTAAAATTGTATGCAATTATTGTTTATAGTATTAGATTGGTTTGGATGTTGAATGTGTTACAGTCTTTCCTCTGAAATTATTTCAATAATTTTAAGACCTGTAGCCTTCTGTTCCTTAATATTCTCCTTTGTTAGAAAACCTTTGTCCCCATTCCTCATGTAATGGAAATGTAAGATTATTTCTAGGTTAAAGCCTTATATTTCTCTGTGTCATGTTTCACTGTTTACAATTTCACAATTATCACTGAACCAGGAAACGGCCTACTTGTGTCATTATTTTCTTTTTTAAGTTTTAAAGTTATTTTATCAATATCTGACCTGAATGTCTGAAGTAACAAACTTATTAAAAACCCTTTTATAAAAAATATAAAAGTCAATCATCCATGACAATCCCAAACGGAAGACAACCGAACATAGAACCCGGTTTACAAGATCAAACTAGTATTGCATTGAATCTGTTTAACACTATCTTGCAAACTGCAACAAATCGAACCGAGTTAGAACAATCTTGGGCTGCAATTGAACGTGATATAACCATCCAGGAACAAAGAGAAGAAAGACAAAGACAGTTGAGAAACTGACTCTGATCTAGTTTCCCTTGTTTCATTGTTTAATAAGTGTTATCTTTATGGATGCCTAGACGGTGTGTTTTATAGCCTTAAAAAACAAACTCTGGAACAACACCTGGTATAGTCTAGCTGCACGATAGAGGCAAGTGCATAGACTGGAGCATGCCCTATCCATTGCTTGGACTCAACTACGGGAGAAACCAAGAACACCACCAATGGAATACGTTGAGGAGGAGATTCCAGAGGAACCCATCCAAGTTCCTCCAGAATCTCTCCTCTTCACAGTGTCAGATGATTTGCAACCCCCCAACCATAACCCAACAAGCACAAGCACCCAGGCTACCATGGAGGGGGCCACATGTATAATTGAGGAGGAATTCCTCGATTTGGATTTTACGGCCTCAATTCAGGACACATACAACCAAGTCGGGACAACGACAAAGGAAGTCAAAGCTGTGGAGACAATGGACACTACGTCGGAGGACTTGGGCGCGGAGGTGGAGGGCCATGCAGTCTTTACGCCTCCACCACTCACTGCTCTCCCTGATTACTGCCATGCTCCACCACCTTTCTTCAATCCAGAGCAGCTCGAGCTCATCTTCGAGCTAAGGAGCTAGATGGCGGACTAGATACATCGGGACACCCTCAAGCACCAACAGATTGACATGCTCTATGATGCCTTCTCGAATGCACCAACAGCTAAGTGTTGCCCGACTTGTGCGAGGCCTTTTGTGCTCTGGCCCAGGGACGACCCCTTCAGCGGCGCTCCGAACAACATGCCCCCAGGTGCTAATGTGTAATTTATTTTCTATGGTCACCTCGCACACTCTCAACCCAACTCTCTGTACTGTGATGATGCATTTTTACAGTTTTGTCTTCTTTTTTCAGTTGATAGTTAATCTTAGATGCATAGAACAATTCAGTAAGAACACAAATCCGCCACCTACTCTGGTTTCCATTTGGCAGGCTAGATGAAGGATAACTATTTTGTCTAAAGATATCATAGTTTGTCACATGTTTTGGTTTCTGTCAATTTAGCGAAACAAATGGCAGACTGTTGACATATGACAATTTTGTACTATAAACGATCAGTAATAAAAAAACTCCCCTTTTTATTTTAAAAAATAAAATAATAGAAATTGAAATTAACAAAAAGTTTTGTTAAGAGGTAAAAGAAATGAATGTTATTGAAATTATAAAAAAAAATTGATAATGATTTTATAATGTAAAAGAAAAAAATTAATAAATAAATAAATAAAATGGATAAAAAATATTTAATAATGATTTTGTTGAAGAAATAAAAAGGAAGCAAGGATTTTATTAAAATCTAAATGGAAAAAATGAAAAGAGTTGCTTTTAATTGATACAATTTAAAGTGAGTTTATTTTTTTTTTTAATATGTGTCATTTTTTAACCTTTTGTTTTAACAAATATTAATAATATTTGTATTAAAAATAGGTTCCAGTTGACAAGCCTATTATCTTTAATAGAGGATTTCAAAGAATTTCTATATGTATAAGTTTGAAAATATTTTAAATCAAAATTATTTTACATAACATAAGAAATACTAATATAAGTTTGAAAATATTTTAAATCAAAATTATTTTACATAGCATAAGAAATACTAATAAAAGACATGCTCACTTTGCACTTCATCTTGATTTATATTAGGTTTTCATCATTGATTTAGGTAAGATTGATTTATTAGGTTTTCATTGGGTAAGATGGATTTTTTCCTTTTCCTTGGATTCATTAATGACATAATTAAAAGTAGTAAATTCACATTGAGTTTTAAATTTGTCTTTATGCTCATTTTCATGAACCTTATTTTTTATTTAGAATATAAAATTTTAGTTGTTATTAATGAAATATTCATATTTGTGCAAAACTCTTTGTATTTGCGAATTATCCCTCATCCATATTCCAAACCTTTCCATGATACATAATATAGAATCTTTTAACTAACCCTTCTAATTTATAAATTTTAAAATGAGTTTTATATGATATTATTTTGAATTTGAAAATACTAAGTTGTTCTAATTACGTTGAAAGGCGTATACCTATTGACCATGGGTACATTTAATAGGTTTTTAGTGCTTATCAGTTTTGTATGGACAAGATTAAAGATTGATGGAATATTCTTAGTAGTCCCAATAAATCAATGGTTGTGATTTCAACCACTAACTTCCTCACTATTATAAAGACATCAGTTTACATGTTTATTTTTTTATTTTTACTTAATCATATTTAAAATTTACTATGGTGGCTAGTTGATTGTCACATATGAGTGGTTAAGGTTTCATTTTCTATGCCAACCTAAACCTTTGGCCTTCACCAGCCACGTTCTAGACACACTGCCTCCTTCCAACCAACTCCTTCCCACTCCTTCCGTCCACCCGTGGGCCATTTCTCTTTGGCGATTTAGGTTTTGCAAACCATCTTTTTGCAAGCCGTCCTTTCGACGTTCATCAACCACAAATTTGTGGCTGTGCTAGTTATAAAATTAACACACTAAAATGAGACGGGATGCAGTAAATATGATGAGCTCCTTATAACAACAATGTTGTATTCCAAGAAGTATATATAGTTGAAATGATTGCAAGCAAGATAGTAGTAGTCATTGTACATGCTTTAAACATGTCAAATCATTTTTTACTTTAACAAGTGGCAAACATTATAAATCATTGTTTACCATAATAAGTGATAAAAATATTAAATCATTTTAAACTTTAATAAATAAGTGGAAGTAGTGAATTATGATATGTTTTTAACTTTAATAAGTGGTCCTATTGAGTTATGATAGGTTTTCCCCCTTTCATTTAATAATGAATAATTTATTGAATTGGAATTTATAAATTTGGTTTCAATTTTGCTTTAATTTTATAAACTTCATTTCATAAGCTACAACCTAAACAAATGATATCTTTTTTCGTAACAACATTGTTGATGTCCTCAATTTGATTACAAGGTTGACACTCTCCTAGGCACATGCAAGTTGAAAATGATGACGATCTTGGTAGGATCAATCAACAACCCTTCCTTGCACACTATATGATTATGTGTCCTAGAAAAATGCCAAACGAGATACAAGAGGTGCATGCCTTGATGTTCAATAACTACATCTGTGAACACCTATCCAACATTAGGTGCAGTTTCACAACATGATCCTTGAGTAAAGTATATATCATCTACTCATCCAAATATAATTCTATGAACTTACAAATATATTCATGAAGGTTGCAATTGCCACCTTGTAAAACATCTTAGGGGACGTTTTAGTCTGAAGGGCATTACATTATATGCGTACAACCCCTCTCCATGGAGAATGTGGTTTTATTCTTATATTATGTAGCTATCAAATCAAATTATAACCAATAAACCATCTGTGAATGAATATGCATCATTCCCGATGACCTTCTCTAAGATGTCATCATTAAACAGGGTTGGGAAGAGATCGTGTACATAGGCCTCATTGAGTATGCAAAAGTCAACACACATGTGGATTCCACTTATCGTTTTTCCTTGTATGGCATGATCAGAATGATCCAGTCAAAATCGTTGTCTAGAAAGATCAACCCTGCATCCATTATCTTATCTATATCATATTTGACATACATGTTCCTTGTAGTGTGGGTTCATCTTATACATTTTTTTCTTTATTGGTCAGGCATCAAGATTTAATTCTATCTTTATTTCACTAAGTTCACTTAAGACACCTTTCATTTCAGTAAAAATCCATAGAAATAGATCTATGTAGTCATGGAGAAGAGCTACAATCTTTGCAATTATGTGCTCAGCCCTAATCCCCTATCACTACAAGTTTTGGCTCAACCTCAGTGTCAATATTAACCTAGTTTGTTCACAATGGTTCATGGTAATACATCAGGCTATTGGTATCCCTTGTATCCTTAACTATGCAGTGACCTTCTATCTCCTCAAACTGTAGATATTGTAGCTCCTCTATGGGGTTGACATTGACATGATAAACTTTTGCATCTGTAGGGTTCCCCTATGTGACATCCAACTTTGAAAAACCTATAGTCAGGCATTGTGGATGATCCGTATATGAGTAACATTGAATACACTAAACCACCCCTACATATGGTGTTGTAGTCCTACAAATTTGGAAAGTAGAGTAGAACATTTCCCATAGTTTCATCCAACAACACATATGTTGCCGCATTTCCACTTGGAGATACCAATTCCTTGACAATGGCTATAAGGTCTGCACAAATTTATGCACCCATTGCTAGAGTGGATCACCCTATGCCATCTAGTGCCTCTCTCAATTATCCACGTGTCTAAGTAGGTCATAGGTTCTCCCAAACTACATAGATAAATTAGTAGGGCTAGACTTGTCAACTATTGGAAAGGTTCTTAGGTACAATAGAAAATGAGTTTGCAATGACTCTATTATTAATTCCCATGAATATAACACCATCTTATGTGTTTCCTATTGATGTGTGGAGGTCTCTACCAGAGAATGATCTAGTGTTGCAATTCTCTATGCAGACATGATCTGGTTCTCTACCCAAGTCACAAATTACTACACATCAATTGTATTGTCAAACTTTAATGGGTCCTTCACCTCCATAAAATCCACCTACATACCCACAACAATGCGCATCATCAGGTGGACTGTTCATAGTCTCCATTCTTCCATCAATTAAATGAAGCTTTTGAATATATTGCAAATGAGTAGAAATTATGCCAACTCAGTGCTCCATTCGCTATAGGATTAATGCAATTCTTTCAAAGCCCCTTGGTGAGGTCTATAATTGATCTAGTGTTCCTCCATCCAAAACCTCCTCCATAGGTTCCACAAAGTTCTCACTTAATGTTGGGTCCAATGGCTAAACAACCTTGTTGAGTTATTTCTCAAATGACATATGACTTTGCTTCAAGTTCAAGATACCATCATTATCAAAGGTCAAGTCAATCCCCAGTAATGCATGGTAGGGATTCTTGTCATCCAAAATCTCACTAACTTCAAAGTCTGCATATGTCTTCATGCCATTGAGATCAACCTTGATCTGTTTCAACCTACTGAATGGAAAAATCCTCAGCTAGTTTTCCAACCACAGTTGTATTAAAAAGTACACCGAACTTGGCCTTTCCATGAATGTCTAGGATTTATTTAGAAGGATATTCATGTATGATCCTATATCAAAAATAAATTCCTGCACATTATACTTTCCAATTAGATTATCGAGCCAAAATTATTTCCATGATCATCTACTTTGTACATAGTGTAATAGTCGATCCATGGACATGGCAAGTTGTCCCAGAATGTGACCACAATGGTAGTGGATAAGTTGTTAATCAATAGAAAAATCGTTGTTAATCTATTCTCTCGTGATATATTCTCTTGCAATGCTCTCCAACTCATCGTCTCTGCTAAAATATATAAGCTCTCATTGCTTCCTAATTCGTGGTCCCTTCATAGACTACTCACTTCTTGGGCAAAAATCTCCAGAATGACTGACTATTTTCCCATACGAATTTGCTCTTTTTCCTTGATTTCTTGACTCACACTCCTCCCAAGGAGGATTGTACTAAGCCCCATGCTCACAATAACTTCTTGAAGTGACTTCTCACACCCACCCTCTTATAGGCATTCGATGATTGGCTTTGGAAACACTCCAAATGAAATAGAAGGTTCATAACACAAGGTAAAATATAGACATGGTGGGTTGAGATTAATACCCATGAGAATTCCCTTCTTGGACCCTTGGACCCTTCCCCCTCTTGTGGATACTTATCCCCCCATTAATCTATACGTGTCCACCTGCAATGACGTTATCTGTTAAGACCTAGACAAAGCCCCATTTTATGTGTAAAACCCCTTATTAAGCCCTATATATTGAATTATCGCATTTATAGTATTATAATTGTGATCCAGGCAGAAATCGATGGCCACCCACATATTCCAATGGCTCAAAACATGGGTTTCCACCTTGGTAGTTTTTCTACGATTTTTCGGGTCCTGAACTTCTAAGGCCTTTTTGAGGCCCTAAACAACATTTTTTGGGCACAACAATGCCCAATCAATAGTCAAAGGCATGCTTTGGGCCGAATGGAATATTTACTTGACTAGACCTTTACGACAAGGTATAGAATGCCCCAAACGAAGATCGTATGCAAAAGTTACACCCTTGGGAAGTTGACGCACCAAGTACCCCCATCGGGGCCCGCAAACCTTTTGGCGTTTCATCTTTCGAGGTTAGTGTTTTGGATTTTATTTATGTTAAAAATGCCTCTAGAGACTCATTTTAAACATCATCATCTTCTAGCGAAAGAGCGTAGCCATCACATCTCTTCTCAAAGATAAGATGCCACCATTCTAGCAAGTCATTCACTATGTAATTTTACAGTTTTTGTACATTATCTCATTAATAAAAATTGTGCATTATTGTATCTATGTGTTTATTGCAATATTTATGTGTATCTCACAATATATTTGTATATTTCATTGTTATATCTTTGCCTTCATTTCGTTCTCAAAATAAATCCAGATCAGTGGTATCAGAGTAGGCTGCTCATTGTTGTTTCTTAGTGCATGTCCCCGACGAGGTCAGGGTACAGAGAGTTGGGTCTCGAGCTAGTTTCCCTTGAGGAAAATCACTCTAGTCAGCCCAAGCGGCCTCCCATGGAAGAAGGAAAGAGAGATGTGGGAGCAGAAGATCCCATCAAGCTGTTGCTTGCGGAATCCATCACACAACAGAGGAACGAGATGTTGGGATTTTTTCCCCGAATCCTTCAACGATTGTCGACAATAACATGCATATCTTTGTCAAGCAGTTGCATTGGAGTTTCTACTCCATTCAAGGTACACGTTAATTTTGATATTCCCATATTTGAAGGCCAGATCGATGCAGATTCTTTGGAAAAATGGTTAAATTTGCTAGAAGGTTATTTCTCTGTTCACAATTTTTCCGACAAAGAAAATATCACCTTTGTGCTCCTCAAGGCTCTCCCCCATGTCAAACATTGGTGAGAAACTTACTGAGAGAAAAATTCCACAAAGGAGTCTAGAATATTTGGGGCTGATCCCACTTGGGATTTTTTTATAGATGTGGTCAAGGAGAAATATTACCCTGTGGGAAACTATGATGACCAATACATGAGAAGGACCACGCTACATCAAAAGAGAGAACAAATAGTGTTAGAGTTCACAAATACCTTCCATACCTTGAGCACCAAGATAGGTATCAAAGAATTTGAGCGACATATGGTTCTGAAATATCACGGGGCTCTGCACAGGTACATCCAAACCGAAATGGATTTTCTGGACATCTCATCACTAGGAGCCACTTATAGATATGTTGTCAAAATCAAGAAGAAATTTAAGTAGCAGAACAAGCAGGAATTTGGGTCTGCAAATCTGCAATAGCCAAAGTATGGTAAAGACAACCCTAACTCACAAAATAGTCAACCTCATGACAACTAGTCCAAGCCACATGAAAAGAAGGGAAACGGGAAGACAAAGAACAACATCGGGAAGTGGTGCAACTTCCACAAAATCCCTTGGCACAACATCGATGAATGTAGCTCGAAACAGTCATTGGTATCCAAGCTCAAAGAAATAGAGTTAAGCCCCGACTCAGACTTTGATTCAGAAAATAATAAAATGAGACATATAATGTAGGAAGAGCCTATTGCTACTATTGTGACCACAACAATACAACCAGAAGAATTAGAGGATCCTAAGGAGGGGGAGTGCCTTTTCCATTCACAAATGTGGGTAAAGGGGACCCATTTGCATTTTATTGTCAATAGCGGAAGCTAGAAAAACCTCATCTCAACAGAGGTTGTCAAGCAGTTGGATTTGCTGACAACACCACACCCACAACCATACAACATTGGATGGCTCCGCCAGGGATGAGATCTTTGTGTTAGCCAACAGTGTTGCCTGTCATACGACATCGTGCCCTTCAAGGATGAGGTATTGTGTGATGTTTCCCCATTGGAATTTTGTGATGTTCTATTAGGAAAGCCATATATATGGAAGCGTCATGTTTTTTATGAGTCTCGAACCCATAGTGTCATTATTACTCTGGGGCGTCAGCCCTACATGATACCAGAGGTAGTTCCAACTACTGTAAGGACAAAACAATGCTGCAAATTAATATCTCATGTAGCAAATTTTAGCCTCTTCACAACTTGGTCAGAAGAGAAGGACACTACAACCACTGCATCCTCGACCCAAGACCCTTCTATCCAGTAGAAGCAGATCAACAAGATTGTAGAAGAGCACCAGCATAAATCCATTCATGTTCTTCATGCTGCATATTCACCAATAGAGTCCTCCCACACTCAGGAAGATAATGCAGCCATATTGGTTAAATATATCCAACCCCTCCAACAAAAAGTTCATAACATCCTTCAACAAGCTAAGCAGGGCAACTTCTTCAGCAAGGCAAGCAACTCACCAAGGTTTAGATTCAGCAAAAGCTTCCCTGGGGAATTAACGCAATGGATACCATTGCTTCCTAAGGGGGGAGGATTGATCCAAGTGGAAATTGGTGGCCACCCACCTATTCCACTGGCTCAAAACATGGGTTTCCACCTTGGCAGTTTTTCTACAGTTTTTCGGGTCCTGAACTTCCGGGGTTGTTTTGAGGCCATAAACGATGCATTTTTGGGCACAAAAACGTTGATTTTATTCCTGAATACATGGTTTGGTCCGAACGGAATATGTACTCCTTGATTAGACCTTTCAAATGAGGTATATAACACCCCAAACAAAGATCGTATGCAAAATTTACGCCCTTGGGAAGTTGACATACCAACTACCCCCATCAGGGCCTGCAAACCCTTTGGCGTTTCATCTTTTGGGGTTAGGGTTTTGGATTTTCTTTATCTGAGAAAGGCCTTTAGAGCCTCATTGTAAACAACATCATCTTCTTGTGAATGAGTGTAACCATCACATCTCTTCTTAGAGATAAACTACCACCATTCTAGCGAGTCATTCACTTTGTAATTTTATAGTTTCTATACATTCTCTCATTAATAAAAATTGTGCATCATTGTATCTCTGTTTTTATTGCAATATTTATTTGTATCTCACAATATCTTTTTATATTTCATTGTTATATCTCTGCCTTCATTTCGTTCTCAAAATAAATCTGGATCAAATTGTATGTCGTCTAGAACCCTTCATGGTACCCTTTCATTATAATTGTACCCTTTGTCTCCTATATATATATACTAAGGAGACATAGTCTTAGGATCATATTATCTCGTCTCATATTGTATTCTGAATTGGATATATTGTAAAAGGATTTTTTCCCCTTGAAGTGGACTATAATCATTGACTTTCTGTCATTTTTAAGGCGTTGGATCATAACATTTGGTAACAAAGCATCGGTCCTAGGGTTTTGCTTCTTCAAGCGAGTCATTTTGGATTTTTCACTATAATTTTTTTTTTAGGATGAATCAGAAAATGAAAGTTCGAGGTTATTTACAAGACATATCAAGGTGACTATGGTTAAAATTTTACCTTCTAGGTTTTTATACTTTCGGAGATATACCCTGTCGACGATAGGGTTTGTTGACTAGTCCTATAACTATTCTCAAAATAGTGTTCTAGATAAAATAATCATATCTTCTTCAGCGAGAATTCACATTCAGTGAGACCTATTTCATTTGAAAGAGGACAATCCATAGTATTTCTACTAGACATTTTAGAATAAATTATTAAATATTGGACACATGGCATTCTGTACAAGTTCTCTCTTATAGAAATGCAAAAAATCAACAAGGTTTGGGAAAGGTACCCTAACATTCACTTGGCACATCTAATTTTGGTCAGACCTGTGGCATTGTAAATAAGACATTTAAAAATACTACATGCCAAAATTTCAAATTTAGAAGGGACAAAATTTCAGAAATACATCAGAAGGAAGGTTGGCTAGGAGGATAGACTCCAAATTAAGGGCTTAAAAGGTACACCACTTACAACTGGCATAACTCTTTATTGGAATATCTGTTTTTGGTGATTCAAAATTTGTAATAAAGAGGAAAAAGAGGAGAATTATTAATTCCTCACATGACTCCAAAGACTCCTCCAAAACATACTTCACCAACTAAACCTCCAGAAAGCTCAACCATGACTCAAGATGAAATCAACGAGATTTATCACTAGATGGAAAAGAGGATCACTTAAAATAAGGAACAAATGGAACATATGATAGTTGAAACTATGAAGAGAAATATGGATGAAATGGAATAAAATATGGATAAGAAGATGGATGATAATAAGAATGAGATGAAAATAAATATGGATTAAATGAAAAATAAGATAGATAAGAAGATGGATGAAATGAAAAATAAGATGGATGAGAAAAAAAATGAAATGAAAGAAGAAATACAAAAATATATGAAGGAATTGAAAAATTCCATGTCTTCCATGATATTTCATGTTCGAGTTGAGAGACTCTCTAAAGGAAATATGAAAATACAAGGAACTCAGCAAAATAAAGGTAGTATTTCGGTTGAACAACTTGTCGATAATAAGCAATTTTCTAGTAGACTTAACTCTAACAGTGGAGTTAATTATGGTGGGGGTCCTAAATTCAACTTTCCAAAGATTGAATTAAAGAAGTTTGATGGAACAAAGGTATTTACTTGGGTGAACCTAATAGAACAATATTTTGAACTACATAATATTATGGATGATAAGAAAATGATTCACGTAGAAACCTTGGACTTTGAGATAAAACCATATCAATGGTATCTGTTAGCACTGAGAGTCACCCTCAGATTGCGGGAGGATAAGTTCAGTACATCATAAATTTTGGTGGATGTTTGATTTATGAATGGAATTCAAATGGACTAAAATCGATACAGGAATGATTTCAACATAGAAAATGGGAAGGTAATGCACAAGGAAGTGAGGGCCTCATTAACTTCAGTCAATGAATTGAGTTTAAGGGAAAGCCTAAGGAATAATTAGTGAGAAAGTGAAAAAGTGAAAAAGTTTGCTATGGGCATCCAGTCTTCAAGAATCTTGGTGAAGAAAAACTCAAAACTGAAGAACGCTCTTGAAATCAAGTTTCAGACATTGAAATATGTCACAGGAACACGGTCACAGCAGCATAATTATCAAACCTACATCACAGTGCAACTACAACAACTCGAATGGATCCTCCATGCCCGAGCCTTTCAGCATAAGAGGGAATAAGATAACAAGGAAGCTAACTAAAACTGGTCATGGTACCACTGTAATCAAACCTACATTACAATAAAATCACAACCCTCAACTGGATCCTCCATGCCCGAGTGTTTTAACATAGTTTGAACAAAGAGATGAAAAGAGGCTGACTTCTATTAATGCGAAAGTCTCAAATTTGATAGATAACTAGAGAACAACTTTGGCATCCAAACATTACAAAATAGGGAGCTCTGCTTAACCAATTGATGACATAACAAAATATCAAAACTACTTATTTATACTCAGATTAGTCCCCGACTATCAGGAGTGTGATCTGATCACTACATTCAAAGCATTGCATTTGAGTAGTCTTCTATCAAACTGTGCATGTATCCCTTTGTCAAACGAGAGCTCAGATCGACATGGGTCTACAGGAAAATCTATCCACAAGGGTACCACGGGCTGACGGTTCAGTCCCCATGGTCGGGCCTTCCATGCCTTCCATTTATGGAGTGAGCCAAGGTTTCAACCACCAAACCTACCTTCCATTAACTGCTTTTCCTCGGGGACTCAATGAGACTTAAATCTCAAGGGGAAGCCACATGCTTCTCTTAGATAGTACGCCATATAAACATGTGATTGAGGGGCTTCTCAAAAGTGGTTTGGGTTCAGACTGCTTTTGAGCCCGCAATTCACCACATTCCGCCATGTATTACTTTTTCCTTACCATGGTTTCAATTACAGGACCGCTCAAGAAAATTATTGCCTGAGCATGTTGTGTCCCCACAATAAACTATGGCCATAGATTTTTCCCCGATATGAGATCTGGGCACACCTGCTAGATTTAGCGCCACTGCTAAGATTAATCGCCCACCAACTTTGAGGTCCACTAAAACTGTTCCTTGGAGGAGGGCGCTACCCTTTCCTTTGGATCCTTCATAGATGTGACCTAGAGATATGACCTCACGCAGACATGTGATTGTGGATGCGACCAAGAGTGGTTTGGAAAAAACCTGCTTTTTTCCACACAATTCACCATGAGCCACCACCTGTTCCCTTCTCAAAACCATGGTTCTGATTGCGGCCCGCCTTAACAAATTTTAAGCTCGAGTACCTTCCAAATATGCAATGGAGCGTGACCACTGATATTGAAATCTACGATGAGGCCCTTTGATCAATGACTCAACTCTGGTGCTTTTAGATCGAGGGATTGGATCTACACCCTCTCAAACTGACAGCCATGATTTGCTTCGTGATTCAAGATTTGGACCTTTCAAATCTCAAACCTCCTCTACCTTCAGTGCTTTTACCCAAATCTGACGACCAAATGATGTGTTTCCTCTTAGATCGGATGACTGAGAATTACTTCAGTCCTTCGGGATTCAATTATTTTGATTGTGAAACATGAAAAACCTCCCAAAGGAAAAACTCAGAAGTGAATGATCTGTTGTCGCGTGTCCTCACCAATGGATAGTCCATATTCACTTCGGGACTTCGACGACTTTGGCGCTTTGGTACTTCGAGACTTCAGGACTTTTCGATGAACAACTTGTGCAAACCTTTGAAGGAAAATCCCTGAAATGCTTGATATGATGATGCGTGCCCCCCCCCCCGCAGATCGACGATCCAAATCCACTTCAGGCCTTTGACACTTTGGGACTTTGGGCTTTGAACCTTTAGGATGTCTGAATACTTGAATTCCACAATCTTTTGGAGTGTCAAATCCCGAAGTGAGGGATATGCCTCCACATGTCCCTCTTTGGCTTGGATGGTTCATATTACTTTGGGAGTTCGAGCTTCGGCTCTTTGGGAACTTTGCGCACTTCACACTTCAAACCTCCCAAATCCCATTTCCATGAACCCTTGGATCGACTGCCACCTGTCTCCTTCAAGATCAACGACTCATGCATTTTTGGGGTCTCGGGACTTTGGACTTTTACTCTGGCGCTATACTTTGCACACTTTTGGAATTCTGAATGCCCGTGAGCCACTGATTTGCACTGCTCCTAGAATCTATGCCACTGAAAAAAAAAATAGAACCTTCCTAGTGCTTATGCTTCAAGCATAAAATAGACTGCTCTGAAAGCTGAGCTTTGATCTCAAGGTTGATACTTGCGCAAGCAAAGGACTGGGTCGTCCTACGACCCTTAGACAATTTTATGTGATAAAATTTGGCTCCACAGGGGATGGAATTCTCCCTGCAAGCTACCAAGAATGCACAGTTCCAATGCCTTAGCTGTTGGGCTATGTATTATAGCTCAAAACTTTCAGTGAAGAAAATAGGAAAATATGTACACTACTCTACTAAAAAAGAAACGAAAACAAACACATGGGCTCTAGAAGGAGCTTATTTATGTACAATCCTAGGCTAACTAATTTTTACAAAGCGCTAGGTGAAAGCGGACTTCCACCATAGCCACCCAGACTGTATGGTGATATAATTATTTTTTTTAATGTAGATAATCCACAAAATTTTAGGGAAGTATGACAATAGAATGAGAACATGTCTTGGAAAACTGACAATACCCCGAAATTATGATAAGATGAATAATTTTGCAGGCTCCAATGCTTTTGGAAAACACAAATCCATATACAACCCAACATGGTCACAAAATTTATAATCAGGAAAGCTCAACTTATAAGAAATTACCTCTTGTATTTCATCGTTGCTCACCTGTCGTTTTGTGTTCTCAGAGTGTACAGGTGGGTAGAGGACTGATGCAGGTCGGTTGATCCTTGGTGATATTTGGTCATTTCAAGGTTCTAAACAAGAGATAAACTTCCCATTTAGCTCCTCCTTTTCTCCTTCATGGCTCTCCCAAGGATCCGATTCATAATCATCATAAACAGGAACCATGGAAAATCTCTTCTCTTCATCATATTCATTGGGATATTCATCAAAAGTTGGTTGTTCTTGGCCAATATTCAAAATTACTTCTTCATCATAAGCATGGCTGCCAAAATAATCTGTTTCAAGGACCGTAATATCCTCTGCATTTCCTTCATAAGAGAAACAAGCAAAATCTGCCTTTAATTCTGAAAAGCTAGGAAAAAATATAGAGGAATCTTCCCTAGCTTTGGTCACTATCTTATCATCTATCTCAGCTTCATAGTCAGGAGAAAAATATACTGCAAAATACACCTACTCTTCGACATTGGAATATTCAAAAGAGACATGTTGATCTTCATAAATGCTTAAAAAAATAGATTCATCTGATATGATGCCAGACATTTCAATGTTATTTCTATCATAATGAATATCATTCAACACCTCATGATCTTTATGGAAAATGATTTCTTCCACAATAAATGCTTCATCACAAATCTGGTCTTTGTGATAAGAAGAATCTTTATAAAGCAAAGAAAACTCATCACAACAATTTTCATAAAGATACTCAGCTGAAAAATAATCTTTACAAAACAAATTGAAAGGTGTGTGAAATCCTGTCAAAGAGCCGATGCTTGCAATGGGAAGAGATCGACACCAATCATGAGCAATCCCCCTTAATGAAATCTTGAAAAGATTAATATGAACATCTTCATGCACGATATGAAGTCGATGAATAAATTCATGAAAGTCCAACAAATGCTCAGCTGGTACTTCCCACTCTTCTCCTCATAATTTAGGAAGGCATATTTCCCATTCATCTCTATCAGGAAGTGGATTAGGGAAACCAACTATTTTCAAAAAATCACAGAAGGCATACCTCTGAGCTAAAATATTTTCCATTTCAAACCAGTGGAGTCGCCATGGTGAAAGATGAGTTGTCAGAATAATGTGTCCAACATTAGTTCACCATCTAAAATTGCATCTCTGAAATGTTGTTCATCCCTAGGAGCTGTTCAATCTGGGACAACAACTAAAACCCTTCACGAGAAACGTTTCCTCTCTTGATAATCTTCTCTGGGTCAGATTCAGGTGTTGCTAGAGGCAACTATGGAGTAGACCTCGTGTGTCTTCTTTTGGGAGCCACAACTGAAACAATAGAGTCACCAGGTGCAAGTTGCAATCTTCAAGGTACTGATATTTGATGCACCTTTAGAATCATAATTTCTTTGTCATTCTATCCCAGGGAAATGTCTTCAATTCGTTCCCCGACAGCTATGCCATGAATGTTAGCACTGAGAGTCACCCTCAAATTGCGGGATGATAAGCCCAATACCCATTAGAAATTTTGGTGGATGTTTGATTTATGAATGGAGGTCAAATGGAATAAACTTGATACCAGAATGATTTCAACACAGAAACTAGGTAGACAATGCACAGGGAAGTGAGGGCCTCATTAACTTCAGTCAGTGAATTGAGTTTAAGGGCGAGTAGAAGGAAGACTTAGTGAGAAAGTGAACAAGTCTTCTATGGGCATCCGGCCTTCAAGCAACTTGGTGAATAAAAACTAAAAACTCAATAACGCTATTTAAATCAAGTTTCGAACACTGAAATATGTCATAGGAACACAATCACAACATTATAATGATCAAACCTACATCACAATGAAACTACAACAACTCAACTGTATCCTCCATGCCCGAGCCTTTCAGCTCAAGAGGGTATAAGATAACAAGGAAGTTGACTAAAACTGGTCATGCTACCACTGTAATCAAACTTACATTACAATAGCATCACAACCCTCGACTGGATCCTCCATGCCCAAGTGTTTTAGCACAGTTTGAACAAAGAGATGAAAAGAGGCTGAATTCTATTAATGCAAAATTCTCAAATTTGATACATAACCAGAGAACAACTCTAGCATCCAAACATTACAAAATAGGGAGCTCTACTCAACCAATTGACGATAGAACAAAATATCAAAACTACTTATTTATACTCAGATTAGACCCCGACTATCAAGAGTGTGATATGATCACTACATTCAAAGCATTGCATCTGAGCAGTCTTCTATCATACTGTGCATGTATCCCTCTGTCAGACATGATCTCAAATCAGCATGGGTCTGCAGGAAAATTTGTCCACAGGGGTACCACGGGCTGACGGTTCAGTCCCCACGGTCGGGCCTTCCATGCCTTCCATTTATGGAGTGAGACGAGGTTTCAACCACCAAACCTACCTTCCATTAATTTATTTTCTTCGGGGAATCAATGAGACTTAAATCTCAGGGGGCATCCATGTGCTACTCTCGAATAGGATGCCATATAAACATGTGATCTTGGGGCTGCTCAAAAGTGGTTTGGGTTCAGACCGCTTTTGAGCCCGAAATTCACCACCTTCCACCATGTATTACTTTTGCCTTACCATGGTTTCAATTGCGATATTGCTCAAGAAGATTATCGCCTGAGCATATTGTGTCCCTATAATGAACAGTGGCCATAGATCTAGCCCCGATCTAAGATCTAGAGGCACCTGCTAGATTTAGCACCACTGCCAAGATTAATCGCCCACCAACTTGGAGGTATGCTAAAACTGTGCCTTGGAGGAGGGTGCTACCCTTTCCTTTGGTGCCTTCATAGATGTGACCTGGGGCTATGACCTCATGCAGACATGTGATTGTGGGTGCAACCAAGAGTAGTTTGGAAAAAAACTGCTTTTGTCCCCACAATTCACCATGATCCACCACCTGTCCCCTTCTCAAAACCATGGTTTCGATTGCGGCCCACCTTCGAAAATTTAAAGCTTGAGTACCTTCCAACTTTGCAATGGAGCATGACCATTGATCTTGTGATCTATGATGAGGCCCTTTGATCAACGACTTAGCTCTGGCGCTTTTATATCGATGGATCAGATCTACACCCTCTCAAACCGACGACCATGATTTGCTTTGCGATTTGGGCTTCAGACCTTTCAAATCTCAAACCTCCTCTGCCTTCAGTGCTTTTACCCAGAGCCAACGATCTAATGACGTGTGTCCTCTTGGATTGCATGACTAAGAATTACTTTGGTCCTTCGATCTTCGGGTGTTTTAATTGTGAAACATGAAAAATATCTCGAAGGAAAAAATCCGAAGTGAATGATTTGTTGCCACATGTCCCCGCCAATGGATAGTACAGATTCACTTTGGGACTTCAACGCTTTCGAACTTCAAGACTTCATGCCTTCGGTACTTTGGGACTTTTTGATGCACAACTCGTGCAAACCTCTGAAGGAAAATCCTTGAAACGCTTGATATGA
>ML845269.1:17881-28911 GCA_009831015.1 Picea engelmannii
GGATTCGACACTTCAATCTTTGGCCCTTCAGGATATCTGAATACTTAACTCCCACAATCTTCCAGAGCTTCGAATCCTGAAGTGAGGGATCTACCTCCACGTGTCCCTCTTTGGCTTGGATGGTTTGGATTACTTTGGGAGTTTGGGCTTCGTCTCTTTAGGAACTTTGCACACTTCACACTTCAAATATCCTGAATCTAATTTCTGCGAACCCTTGGATCGACTACCACCTGTATCCTTCAAGATCAATGACTCATGCATGTTTCAGGTCTCGGGACTTCAGAATTTTACTTTGGTGCTATACTTCACGCAATTTTGGAATTTTGAATGCCCGTGAGCCACTGATCTGAACTGCTCCTAGAATCTTCGCCCTTGGAAAAAAATAGAACCTGCCTTCTACTTACACTTCAAGCCTAAAATAGACTGCTCTGAAAGCTGTGCTTTGAGCTCAAGGCTGATACCTGCACAAGCAAAGGGCTGGGTCATCCTGTAACCCTTAGACAGTTTTATGTGATAACAATATCAATGGATAGTTAAAAGGAATCCCGCTCTTTATCATTATACTTGGGATTTATTTACAGGAGAGTTAGAAACATAATATGGGAAAGTGTGAGAACATGACCACTTTAGTCAAATGACAAGAATGAAGCACTTAGGTGATATTGAAGATTATAATTTAGAATTGCAGGTGTTGGCCACAAGGGTGGATGAAATAAGTGATGAACATTTGTTGGAAGATTACATGGGTGGATTAAAGAAAGACATTAATATTTTCTTAAGACATCCTACAAATATTATGGAAGCTATGCAATTGACTTGTCATATTGAAGACAAAAATAAGGCTACACACAAGTCTACCATTGGAGCATACACATGAAGAAAAGATCATTTTGGGTTTAATAAAACAAGCGTGCCTCAACCAAAAAGGTTGACACCCCAACAAATGTATGAAATAAGAGAAAAATGAGAATGTTTCAATTGTGACATCAAGTACAGTAAGGGGCATAAATGCGGTAATAAGAAATTATTCTACATAGATTGTGAAGAGGAAGAAGATCAAGAATTGGAATCGCCACAAGATCCAGATCTAGAAGAGACTACTCCAACAATATCTTGTCATACATTAGATGGCATCAACACTCCACAAACCCTCAAGATACAATGATACATAAAAAAGAAAAAAGGTAACAATATTTATTGATTCTGGTAGTACCCATATTTTCATCAATTACAAATTAACAAAAGATCTCAATTGCTTTGTATATCTCACACCAGAGTTTCAAGTAATGATTGTAGATGGAGGTACCATAAATTTTTCATAGAAATGTCATATTATTAAGCTCAACATGGGGGAGTATTTTCTGGATAGCCCAATGATTTCCATCCAAATGGGGGGTGATGATGTTGTATTAGGGGTCCAATGGTTACAATCGTTGGGAATAGTAGCCCTTAATTTTCAAGATCTTTTCATGATATTTTCCTCAGATGGAAAGGAAATTGAGCTTAGAGGTATCCAAGGGAAACCCTCTAAAGTGATAAGCTCTAATAGCATGAAACAATTAATCAAAAAGGGACATCAGGGTGTAGTTGCACAATTATGCTCACTTCATGTTCAAACATCTATATCCTCTGCTCCATTAGACCTCAAAATAGTTATCAAAAATCATTCCAAGGTATTTGGTGAAATGCTTAAGGGTCTTCCACTTGCTCGAGATCATGACCATGCTATTCATTTGCAACCAGGAAGTGTACCACCTAACATTAGGCCTTACAGGTATCCATATSCATAGAAGAGTGAGATTGAGTGCATGATSCAGGAAATGTTAGAGGCCGACATCATYCAACCTAGCCAAAGTTCTTTCTCTCCACTAGTGGTGATGGTTACAAAAAAGGATGGTTCATSGCATATGTGTCCAKATTATAGACAACTCAACAAAATGACCATCAAAGATAAGTTTCCTATTCATGTCATTGATGAATTATTAGATGAGTTGCATGGAGAAAAAATCTTTCCWAAGATGGATCTTCATTTGGGATATCATCAAATTAGAATGAGGTATGAAGACATTCCTAAAACAACTTTTAGAAAACATGAAGGTCATTATCAGTTTTTGGTTATGCAATTTGGACTTACTAATGCACCTTCAACATTTCAAAGCTTGATCAATTCTATTTTCAAGCCCTTCCTTAGAAAATTTGTTTTAGTATTTTTTGATGACATATTGATCTACATCAAATCTTAGGAAGAACATGTACAACATTTTGACAGAGTATTACAACTATTGGAAGAGCAACAAATTTATGCAAAGCCTTCCAAGTGTGCCTTTGGGGTTTAATAAGTGGAATATTTGGGTCATATTGTATCTCATGAAGGTGTAAAAGTGGACCCTAACAAAATTAAATCTATGAGGGAATGGCAGATTCCCAAAAATTTGAAGAAACTTAGAGGATTCTAAGGGTTAACAGGCTATTATCACAAGTTTTTCAATAATTATGGTCAAATAGCAACACCTCTAACAACATTATTAAATAAGGAAGCATTTTCTTGGATCGAAGAAGCAACCAAATCTTTTGAAAAACTTAAGGAGGCTATGTGTACTACTCCCGTCCTAGCCACACCTAACTTTACAAAAACATTTATTGTGGAGTGTAATGCTTTAGTCCATGGAATTGGTGTAGTTTTTATCCAAGAAGGAAGGAAAAAACTTAGTCAAACCCATTTATGAATAAGAAATGTTGGCCATACTACATGCAGTTCAAAAATGGATCCCTTACCTAATAGAAAGACACTTCAAAGTAAAAATAGATCATGATAGTTTGAAGTACTTCTTGGAGCAACGATTATCTTCAGGAGAGCAATAAAAATGGGTTACAAAGATGCTAGGTCATGAATTTGAAATTATCTACAAAAAAGGAAAACATAATTTTGTGGTAGATTCCCTTTCAAGGAAAGAAGAAGAAACAAAAGGTTCACTATGTGTTATTTCTACTCTACAATCTAATTGGGTGGAAGAAACAAGGATAGATTGGAAGAAAGATAGAGAGGTATGCAAGATTATTCAACAACTACATGAGGACCCCATTTCATTAGATAATTTTGTATGGAAGAATGATTTGCTATGGTATCATTATCACCTATATTTCTGTAAGAATTTCCAACTCAAACAAAAGGTCCTTATAGAATTTCACACTTCTCCTATAGGAGGACATTCAGGATTCTTGAAAACATACCATAGGATCAAGAAGGATTTTGTCTAGGAAGGTCTTAGAACTGATGTTCAAAATTTTGTGCTTCAATTTTTAGTTTGCAATAGAATAAGGGAGAAAGAATCAAGACGTCAGGTCTCCTACAATCATTAGCTATATGAAGTAAACGTTGGGAATAAGTTTCAATGGATTTTATCACAAGTTTACCCGAATCCAAAGGAAATACTTTCATCATGGTTGTAGTGGATCGACTAAAAAAGTATGCCCATTTTTTTCTCTTTTTCTCATCCTTTTAAAGAAATTATAGTAGCAGAAACATTCATGGAAACAATTAAAAAGTTACATGGAGTCCCCAAGATTATTGTAAGTGACAAATATCCAATTTTCACTGGAAACTTTTGGACTAAATTGTTTTCTTGTTTGAGTACTCAATTGGATCACAACTCATCTTACCACCATCAAACTGATGGGAAAACTGAGATTGTGAATAAATGTCTAGAAGGATATATGCGTTGCTTTTCATCTAATAAGAAAACACAATGGGTCAAGTGGTTTCCTTTGGTAGAATACAACACATCCTTCCATACTTCATAAAAAATGTCCCCAATTTTGGCACTTCATGGATATCATTGTCCATCCATTATATCGCATTTGAAAGGGAATACAATGGTTCAAGTAGTGGAGGACCACATAAGGAACCAACAAGAGGTTCTCAAACTATTGAAGGACAACTTGATTATGGCACATAATAGGATGAAACACCAAGTAGATCAACATAATAGTGAAATGGAATTTGAAGTGGGGGATTGGGTATTTCTGAGGCTACAACCATATAAACAAATCTCCCTCAAGAAAAAAAATAATGACACTAAATTAGAACCCAAATATTATGGCCCGTATAAGGTTTTGAAAAGGATTGTAAGTATGTTTTACAAATTGGAGTTGCCTCCATATTCACATGTACATCCAGTCTTCCATGTTTCTTGCTTAAAGAAGGTAATCGACGACAAGATCCTAGTCCAAAATAATTTACCATAGATTAATGAAGAAGGGAAAATCATACTATAACTAGAAACAATCCTTGAAACAAGGATTAAGCAACTGATAAATCGAGCAATCATAGAATACCTCGTCAAATGGAAGAACCTACTAGTGGAAGAGGCAACATGGGAAGATGAGTTCTTCATGCAAAAACACCTACACTTAGTCAAGTGTTAAGGAAAACACTTGTTTGAAGGGGAGGGGCATGTTAAGACCTAGAAAAACCCCCATTTTATGTGTAAAACCCCTTATTAATACCTATATATTGAATTATTACATTTATAGTATTATAATTGTATATTGGCTAGAACCCTTCATGGTACCCTTTCATTATAATTGTACCCTTTGTCTCCTACACACACACACACCAAGGAGACCTAGTCTTAGGACCATATTATATCATTTCATATTGTATTATGAATTGGATATATTGTAAACGGAGGTTTCCCCCTTGAAGTGGACTGTAATAATTGACTTTCTATCATTTTTTAAGGTGTTGGATCATACCATTTTCTTTAGTTTTCATTATTATTTACAAAGTTTACATATTACATCACGTGGACCATGGCCACATATCTTTGTAAAATATGTATACATCACTAAGTTGGGGAGTAAAAAAGGGATGTTACAACACCCCCCACTTCCCTCTCAATTCTAGGCAATCCTCAGTTTTATGCCTGATCTTCTGGTAGTGATTATAGTGAGGCTGGCATGGCCATGGAAAATTACAAGCAATGTGACCTAACTTATTACAATTGTAAAACCATGGTGGATGATAGTTTGCATATTTACTTAGCACTTGATTATATTGATCCTGATTTTGATTATAGCTATGTCCCTAGTTTCTTCCTCAACATGAGTCCACCACAAACATTGTTTTTTGAAATATCTTGATGAGTGTGGATAATGCTTGATAGTCCTCCATAGGGTGAGTGTTTACCCTACACAATTCTTAATGTACTACCAACACAATTTTACTATATTTCTGCAACATTTGGCAATGACGTGGGTCATGTCCTAAATTCATATTCTCCTAAAGTCCAACATATGTTTTTTTGGCATACTACTTGTCATCACCTAAATCTCACTCATAGCAGTATTCAACCAAATCCAAAAAATCATAATTAGTACACACATATACAATAGAACAATTTCACCCTATGGCCATTCAAACTCCACAAAAAAAATGGTAAAAAAAACATATAATAGTGGGTTTCATGTACTGACGCAACCCTCCCTTTTGCTCTTAGTGAAAAATGCACAACTTTTCCTTTGAAAGATAAACACATTCGTCAAATACAAAATGACGGTGCTTGAAGAACAATTAATGTAGACATGCCTCAAATACTTGTTCACATTCAATGCAATATGACACCAGGTAGGTGATTGTCCCTTCACTTAGGTGGCCATCCCTTCATACTCAGGTGGGGATATGTTCAAACAACATGCACCAAACCAAGCCAATTAACCAAAGAAATAAGTTATAATACAAGGCCCTAGATAGGGTTTATAAGAGAAATTAAGGATCATTTTTATGTTGTGGATACTTTCAGAGAGTTCATATGCCCTTTGAGTATTTCAATTGCCCAATTGCAATATTCTCATTTGATCTCCATAGTTTGACTAGTATGCACATGTTACAAGAGGGAGAGAGAGAGAGAGTTTTAGAACAAAGTACCCATTCCAAAGAGTGTGTGGAGCCCCATAAGCACCAATCCACACTCTCCAGGTGTTGTTGAAGGCCCTTTTCATTGGTACAAGAATTGTGTTTCTTCCCATTTTGTTGTTGTGTTATTTAGGTAGTTTAGTATGTAGTGTTGTATGTTTATTTTATTTCTAGGTTGCAATAACATTTGATTTCCCAACCCCACTAATAATTTGACTATTCTCTACTTTACAACTTGGCTATAGATTATGATTTTTTCTCACCCATGTTGCTAAATCCACATAACATTACCCACAAATGGATTAGCTGCTATCATGACATATCTTTGGGTCATAAGAAAATCATTCTATACATGTCCTTATATCTTGCACAACGTGCACCATACTACCTCTCCTACACTTGGATTTGGTTTTTCCAACTCCCGAATCTACCTTGACTGAGCAATTAACTAGTATTGGACTTGCGCTAACCCTAGTGTCAACCCAAAAATTGATTTTTCTACCAATCTGCATAGAGACTCAAGCTTCATAGTGAATTCAAAATCTTTCCATTACATGAACATTCATTGTTGCAATAGTGGAGTGCATAGATCAGGTAGCATCCTGTCAATAAACCATTCTTCACGTATCACCTCCTAAATATTGTAGCTCAATCAACTCATCAAATCTTAAAACCATTGGTCATACTCCCAAATGGTCTCACCCACATTTTGCTTAATATTCTTTATTTCTACAATGATCTACTATTCATACTTTGGCTTTTGAAACCCCTTAACTAGCCAAAGTCACACCACATAATGCGGGAGCATCCTGCTTACGCTTCATGTATAAAACTCTTCCTCATAATGATATTTTCAATTCCACCAGTCATGTAGCATCCAAGGTTCTCCACACATACTGAATGACATCATAGGGGAACTAGTGTTACTTTGCATCCTGATTAGCTCTACCATTAAACAAAGGAAACCATGGAGATGAATCATTTGAATGTGTCATCTCCATTCTTTGATGACTTTGTACCAATAGAAGTCCCTTGGGTCTTGGCTATTGTATCACTGACATGAATCTTATGGTAATATTTACAAACTAGATAACACCAAAGGAAAATTTTGACTCCCTTGAGAGGTCACACTCATGTTATTCACAACCACTATAGCATGATTACTTGAGCTACCAATCAACCACAAACTTGCACTCCATGCAATACAAATAATGGGTTATTGACAAATTTCAAAAGGTGTAGTGGGTAGGATGTACAATTGATTGGATTCACTACCATTTTGGTCTACTTCCTTGGCATTATGGAATTGCACAAGGTTTGAGTACCAGAATTATGAAAACTAAAAATCATGTTTACACACCTCATCTTGGTTCCATTCTTTCGCATAGAGGCTTCACTTGTTCACCAATATCCTATCACGTTCATTCATAAAGGGGTTTTTTAAATTGTGAAAAATCAAGTCAATACATTGTTTCATATTAGGGAGGGAGAGGTATTTTTTAATTTAAGTAGGTTTATAGGTATTGGGGGGAAGGAAATGTAGGGCAGGGGGAGTTGATAGGTATTGCAGAGGTGTTATAGGTATTAAAAAATGACATGTTGTGCAATGAATCAATGCATAATCAACAAGGTGAAACTCTCTTTCCAAAGTATAAATTGACTGCGAGTAATATCTTCACCCTTTGTTGAGATCGACTAAATCCTTTATATGGAAAATGAGATTGAGAACCAAAGCCCCTATGTTTCATGCCTCTATGTGCATCAATTTTCCTAACTCCCCCTTTTTATCTATATTTATGTATGTAGTGTTTTATCTCTAATTTTGTATTATTTAATTTTATATAGGCTAGTTCTATGCATTTATAAAATCTCATTGCTTGATCCCATATTTAAGGGAAAAAGTGTTCACTAGTTCAAGGGGTTCTCTTGCAAACCTTGACTTTTCACTATCTCGGGCTCTTTTTGAGTGGGTGATTTTGGTTGGGAGAATAAATATTTCTAGGTTTTAGAATGATGGGTAAGCCAATGCCACTAGAAAACATATATGATTCGTACGCACAACCACTTGGGGATGCATATACTTTTCTTTTTTCATAGCACATGGAGAACATTATGATTACCCTGATTTTATTTGGCTTAGCCAACCAATTTGGTCTCTGGTTTGAAAATATGGGTATTAGTCCTCTTACTAAAATAATATCCTTAGTGTTATGTTTGACCTTAATCTTAATATATGAAAAAATGTAATACAATGATAGAGTACAAGGAAGAAAGACTCATTTCTACCTAAAGGATAGTAAGAATGCTCCTAGGTTAGATTGAGCCTTGCGATCTCAATCTCTCACATATCTCTTAATTAGAGTTCCTTTGAGTCATAAAGACAAGAAAATATGAATGGGTTATCTGGAAGATCACTTGCCTAAATATTACTACAAAGACAACCTTGATAGATATATATTTTTTATTAAAATTTCCATGAGGTCAAAGATTTAATTGATGGAAATTTATAACTTGAGGTGGCTCACCTTTCTAGGTCTAAAAATGTATCCATATACATAAACCCCTTTCTCAGTGATGGATAACCATGTATTAGGCTGAAGGGGTGGAAGTATTATTGCAACAAGCCCTTCAACCCAAGTCTATCTCACTATAGTGGCATATCCCTATGTTGGGATGCCAATGCACTTTTTGTTTTCTTACTTTTGGGTTATTTTTATGATTTGTGGGATTGAAAGAGTTTTGTCTTTTCTACATAAAAGGGATAGAAATAAAAAACGGGTATTAAAAATGCCACAAAAAATGGATACTGATGATATCTAGTAAAAATGGGGATTTTTTTAATTGGATATATGTATTGGGATGGGAGTTCAACAAAAGGACTTTGGGAGGTACTTTTCAATATCTAGTGAAATTAGGGGTATTCTTTTATGTTCCGCGGATGAATGCGCTATGCCATAGGTTCATTGAGTGAAGCCCCCATGTTCTTTTGTGACTTCCATTATGACCCCTAAATTAGCAAGCTCAACCAAAATATCTATGCTTATGGTATAAGTATCTATGTCATTTACAATGTCATACAGTTGCCACCTCATGCATTGAAAATTTCTTTCCATCTTTGTGAACTCAAGATTTCTTTGCAACACCACACTTTATTGATCTTCAGTTTTGGGGTCGACCAAATATCCTTCTTGTAATTCTCTTATCCTTTGCATCATCCCACACTCTTGATGTAATTCAAGATCATCTCCTCTGGTCAATTACTCTTAGTCGATGTGGATCTTTTCCATTTCTTTTTGCCACTAGCACTTTGCAATCTCTACATGTCTTTGTTGTTTCTTTTGTTGTTCACTTTCTAGGTTTACTACTTTTACCATCACTGGTATTTCGATAATATTATGACATTGACTCTATCATCATGTCCTCTTATAGTTCCACCCCCCATGCAAGTCTTGCACTTCCATCTTAGCGAGGCTAGGAAACATACCATGTTCTACATCAACATCTTTATCCACACCATTATTTATTTGATTAGCCTTCCACATTGCCCTTTCTTATAGAATTCAAGCACCTTGGTCAAATACTAGTGAAATTCTACCATAAACTCCAATGAATATCCTTTTATTGCACCTTTTTACCAAACGTTGCCTACTTGAGTCAATTTACACTACTACAATATTAGTTTGTGGCATCATTGTTTTATATCTACATAGGATTTTTTTCCAGGTTCATTTATTTTTGTTGGCACGTGTCAAGATTTTACAATGTGAATTTTTCATCAAAATTGTGTTGAGATTGGATTGAGATTATGTTGGATTAATGGCATTTAAAACATTCAAAAAAATTATTTGAAAAAAAAAAATCACTCACATCTCGTTTGTGTTGAGTAGTGTCATGTTTTCGTCATATTTGCATAATCTATATGTCGATAAAATTTGTCATGCGTCATAGTAGTCATGTTTTCATCAATAGTGCATTGTATTTCATTAGAATAACCTCATGTTGATAAATGTATAACATCTTATTAGTGTCATTTTAGCATTGTAATAATATATTTGATCAAAAAATACTTCTAATGAAATTGTTGTCATATTTGCACACAATTCTAACGTCATTCTTCCATGGAGTTCCAAATGATCATTGACAAGAGTGCATTCTATATAATATATTGTGAGAAATTGTGGTAGTAATTAGGAAATCACACATCCTCCTTGGAATCGATCTATTCTCTTTAAAGTTTAGGATAATACACTACATTGAAGAAGAAAAACAACCACCATTCAAGCTACTGCTAAGTACCTAGTGTTGTGATATACCACCTAGCCTAGATTCATGCTAAAAAATTATTTCTTGTTAGATTATTTGATTTTGGTGGGATTGATAAGATCTTCATATCCTCAAATAAAAACCTTTTATTTCCTCAAGGATTTAGGCCTGCCCATAACACATTTTTGATCGATCAGTATTGTTACTCTTCCACTTCCTAGCTAGCTTAATCCTTCAATATTGCAATCATCCACTTCTTTTTCAGTTAAATTTATCCTTTGATTATGTTTGACCATGGGAAAGGAAAGGGACATATTAAGTAGTGTTAATGTTTATGCCATTATTATAGTTCTTTGCATTTCATTTAGATAATAGCATAATAAGAACAAGATCACCGAGAAATACACATTCACAAGAGACACAACATTTATCCTGGGAAACCCTCTAGGGGAAGAAAACCCAGCAAAACTTCCTTATCATAAATAGCTTATACAATGTTCAAGAGATAACTCAAACCAATACAGAAAGTCCTCCCCAAGAGATGCGCCACCCTTCTTCTCCTCTCTCCGACTTGTAATTGCAACTTGCCTCATAAGAGAATGAGCAAGTGAGTTGTGTGTTTGAAGTGAGGCGCTAGCCTCTTATTTATATCAGAGTGGCATGTGTGAAAGGTCACAACTGGCAAGGCTGACCTCTCACTCTGGGTGAAAAAACCCACCTTTAATTAATTCTGGGTCTTCCATTATAACTGTTGGGGCCGACTTCTTATTTTGTCCTTTGTAATTGTCCGATGACCAATCTGCAAAAGGGGATTTGGTCCTTATACAATTACCGACATGATTAATCCTCAATG
>ML845270.1:7981-20821 GCA_009831015.1 Picea engelmannii
CGTGACAACCACTCTCATTGTCGCCCCTTGCTCTAAATTGATTGCCTACACACACATTTGAAAGTAACTTCAAGATTTAACCTCACATAAAATTAAATACAACAAAATTCAACAAAAATAAACAAAATTTAAGAAACTTACCATAAATATTCTCTTGTCCAGAGCTATTCACTACATTCTTAGGTGTAGGAGTGTTGATGCGCAACCTATCTAAGAAGGATGCATCCATAACACTGGTTTGAGTAGGTTCTGCAGCTGATCTAGTTACAGACTTGTTTGAAAATCTCCTCTGACGAGATTGTTGATGCTCACTTAGAGTCTCAGTTGAAGAAGGAGTTCATGTTCTTCCTTCTTGAGAATGCCTAGAGCATTTGCAAGGAATGTTTGGATAATCTTGTGTCGACATCACTCCTCAATATCTATCCATAATGCATAGTTTATTAAAAAAACCCCAGAGATGTACACAAAAAAGCAATTAAAAACTTAGAGATAAATAAAAAATTTAAAAAATCAAGCCACAAAGGTACTCGCTCATTAGAAGGTGCAAATACTGGTCATTCATCCATGAATCAATGAACTAAAAGATAAGTAATGGGTCCATAGACATCATGGAAGATTCTTATCCTTCACTCATCATCCATGCACATAAAAGTAGGGCATTTGAATCTATAGGTATTTAAACACCGAAGTGATGAATGTTGATTCAGCTCTTGACCGACTGCTCAGGCACTGACTAATGACTAAAGGGATAAGTGACAGAACATAAAACCACAAACTTTTCACAATAATCAATAAAACCCACACATAGAAGTCATTGAAATCAGAAGTTGGGTTCGCCAAGGGACTGTCATTCCACTGAGAGGTTTATCATTCACAATCCACATCAAAGAAGAAGACGCAAAAACTAAATATTCAGCCATGATTCAATCAACTAAAAGATAAGTAAGGGATCCATAGACAACATGGCGGATTCTTATCCTTCACTCATCATCCATGCACATAAAAGCAAGGCATTTGAATCTATAGGTATTTAAACACCAAAGTGACAACTGTTGTTTCGGCTCCTGGCCAACTGCTCAGGTAAGGACTGATGACTAAAGGGATAAGTGACAGAAGATAAAACCAAAAACTTTTCACAATAATCAATAAAACCCACACATAGAAGTCATTGAAATCAGAAGTTGGGTTCGCCAAGGGACAGTCATTCCACTGAGAAGTTTATCATTCACAATCCACATCATAGAATAAGACGCAAAAACTAAACATTCAACCATGATTCAATCAAATAAAAGATAAGTAAGGGTTCCATAGACAACATGGCAGATTCCTATCCTTCACTCATCATCCATGCATAGAAAAGCAGGGCAGTTGAATCTATAGGTATTTAAACATGAAAGTGATGACCGTTGATTTGGCTCCTGGCCGACTGCTCAGGCAATGACTGATGACTAAAGGGATAAGGAACATAAGATAAACAACAATATTTTCATAATAATCAACAAAACCCACACAAAGAAGTCATTGAAATTAGAAAGTTGGGTTCACCAAGGGAAATCAGTTCAGAAAAACAATAAGCAAGTGGATTCGTTAAAAGTTCCCTATGGTTGGATCCACTAAAAAACATATTAGAACATTTCTTTAATATTCCTTAAAAGTTCCCTATGATTGGATCCACACAGACTGCATATAATGTAATGCATTAGAATCCCCAAAACAAAGAGTTTAATCTTCATAACCTCATACAAACTTGTTTTAATCACAACGAGGTGAAGGTTTTGCATGAACATGGATTATATGCCATTGCTTTAAACTTCCCATTAGCATTGTTTAAATGTCAGATTTTTTATAATAACTCATTTATTGTCATGTTAAATGGGATGGGATTGAGGGTTGTTTGTATTCCTAATATAAATTAAATTAAGATGAGGTGGAACAAATGTAATTTTGATATATTATATATTTGGATCTGTAACACCCTGTTTCCCCCAATTTATAATTAATCATAAAATAGGAATTCCCATGCTAATACATGAGGACAATGTAAATGTATTATTGTTTGAGTTGCCAATAAATAACTATGGGGGTGAAGCCTTGAAAGTACTGGCCATGATATCACTATAGGAAAAATGTAAAAACCATACAAGAGGGTTCATATATCAAAAAACCCCAAATCTTCATGATAAGGATGACAAACCTCCTCCGAATCCCAAGGAAAGGAAATAAATCAATGAAGAAAGGGCGGTGGTTGAATAACCAACCACCCCCATGAATGGAAACATGGGCTATCAGCCCGAAGTACTACAGGGACCTACAGACCTAAGTTTCCTTCTGACAAATGGAACATGATAGGTTGGCGAAACTATCCGAGGTAAGGGGGACACGGAGGAAAGGAGAAGGACACACGAGACGAGAACATGATCTCACAAGGGAGAGGTGTGAAGCTATTCAGTAGATCACGAATAGAATTCCATGAGCTTGATGCTGAGGAGCATCTGAGAAACCTCGTTGAGGCCACAAATGAGTGAGAAATATCCGAGTTGTAGAAAATAGAACCTGAACAGAAACTGAAACAGAGAGAGAACCCTTGAGAAGAGTGAGAGTTACCTAGTGATATCATGGCTTGGCATGGGGGTGGCCAGAGTGATAATATTGAATGCCTCTGAGCCTATGGTCAGGTGGAAGGATGAACACCCACAGTCATTCGGTTGGTGGAAACCTGTAATGGATAAGTGATTTCTTACTCTATGTAATTTAGTTGTAATTGGGCATGAATTTGGTTATATGGTGTATGTTTTAGGAATTGTTCTTGATTTCCTGAATGGATATACTGTGTCTCTTTCCTTACTGCTTGGTTGTATAATTAGGCCAGTAAGAGATTATATGGATACGACATTATTGGTACTCGTAAATACTTGTGTCCTGAGGAGTCTTGAGTTAGAGCCACGAACTGTGAGTTCGTTGACCTTAGGCATAGTCTCATGTACACATGCCAACCTTCCTAGTTGTCTAGAGTCCTTTGGAGGATGAAAAATGTTAAGCTTAGGAGAGGTAGTGTAGTTATGCACAGGCTCCCTGTGAAGCAAGTAGAGACCGAGACTCACTCAATTCCTAGACTTTATGAATGAGCGCAAGGGGTGCGCGAAAGACTCTTCTAAGAGTCAAGCCCAGGAGAAAGAGCACAAAAATCTTAATTCCTTCATAGCTGAGAAATCTCAGGAGGGACAACACTTTTTGTAAGTGCTGGCTAGACCCAATAGTCGGCTTGCAGTAGAAGATCAAACGCTGAGACCTTTAAAGCATCAGAATCTTTCGAGATTGGGAAGAAAGACAAAGCTCAGGAGGAAGAGAAACAAAAACCCTTAGATCATCTATAAAGTGTGGACCTGAACCATTGAAATCCTACGTCCAAGCACACAGGATAACGTGCAAGAGGAGAGGATCTGAATGGACGACATAGAACTGTCAGATCTAGAGTGGGGACCGACAGTCGTTGGATCCGCAGATAGGCGCACGAAAGAAGTCCCAAAATCACTTCAACAGTTGGATCGTTGGAGGACAGATGGAAAACATCTAGAAGCCATCGGGGTTTCAAAACTTAGGCGTATAAGGGTGGTGAAGAATGAGGATTTGCAATCACCGAAATTACAAGGGTTATTCTGGATCGTTGGATCTAGGGGGACATGTGGAAGAGATCTAACCCATCGAAGTTTTGGCATTCGGGATACCTAAAGGAAAATCTCTTGTACTCACCAGTCCTGAAATCTTGACTTGCGAAACCTCGAAATGGCATAGCATGTCTAGAGTTTGGATGTTTCGGTGTTTCAACACCTAAGAAACCTGAGGGTGAGTTCCCTTGTACTCATCAGTCTTGAAGTCTCGACTCGCAAAGCCCCAAAATGAGATTACTGATGAATACAGGCTTAGGAGTTTCAGCTCCCAGGAAACCTAAGTGCGAGACCTCCTGTCTGCGCATATCATGAAACCCCGACTTGCGAAACCCCAAAATAATAATAGCACAGATAAGTCTTGATGTCCCAGTATTTCGGCACCCAGGATATCTAGAGGCAAGTCCCTGATACACACCAATCCCAGATTCCTGACTTGTGAAATCTCAATATGACTTAGTGCATGTAGATTTGGTTTTCGATGTTTCGACACTTGGAAAATCGAAGAGTATGAACCCCCGCCATCCTCTTCTACTGCGAAAACCAGGTACGTGAGATTCTGAAAGGCAGAATTCCAAGTTTTAATCTGAGGCATTGTTAGATGTGATGAACTATTGGTTCCTTTCAGATTTCGGCACTTCGAGAGACCAGAGAGCAGGTGAACACATGCATCGCGATTTCCTGAATCGCGAAATCCAGAAGCACCTCTCCGGTAAGCTTGGTGGTCATAGCCAATGACCACATGGGTAAGGATAAGTGATGGTAGGGTCTACATCAGGCCCCATAGGAACTCGGGGATTCTGTTCCTCAGGGAAAAGAAGGAAAAAGCCAAAAAATATTAGTTCCCGTAGTGGGTGTGTGACAAATTAGTATTAGAGAATGGTTACAACACTTGGCCTACTTGGGCTCATGTATGAGCCGCGTAAGGAGATGTTGTTATATGCATTTACTCCTTGAGGAAAAGAGCTGCAGATTGAACCTGTGATTTTGGGATTTCTTGTTGAATTCCAGCAAAGGAATTATATTGTTCCTTTGTCAAAATGATAACTACTCTTACAGGAGTAGGAATGCACTGATCAATATTACTGATAAGACCTGAGTGTGAATAACAAAGGAGGAATAAATTGTGTTATGAAGCTGCACTAGCCAGAAAAGGGACATGAACTGAGTTGTTCTGTTATAGTGTGATGATGGCTACCTACTAAAGCAGGTAGAGTCTCTTGCAATTGATATGGATGGTTAGGTAAGAATTAAGATCCAAATGAAGAACTCCTTCATGATTTGGGAAATCTGGTAAGGACTGTTAGGATATACAGGAAGTTATGATTACTATGTTATTAAAAGACTAAACTTTGAGCCTATAACTCGTCACGATTGAGAGGACTGATGAAAATATGTAGGGTTATATTACCTAACCTATAATGGTTAGGATCAACAACAAGGATAATATGTTTGAGCAATATTAAGAAGAGTCCTTTGGGACTATTGCTAATTCCCAAGAGTGACCCTTGTTGGTTGTTCCCATAAAGAGAGGGTAAAATCCATATGAGTTATGACTATGAGATTAGTCCTGTAAGTAACTTAAAATATCGGAAGAGATAGCGGGAGAAATCTTTCAGAAAAGAGTTTTGAAGATTGGATAGGATCGAGAGTCAAGATCCATTCAAAAAGAACCGAAATGTTTCAAGTTGTTCGATCTCGGAGAAGTAGCGCACTGGTTAGTTGTGAGGAGATATCAAAATTTTGCAAAACTAAAGGACTTGGGATAAGCAATGAGAAATTTGCAAAAATATCATAGCCCTTGGTCAAGGAGTGATCTGGACCATTGATCGTCCAGAGAGAATTTTGGAATTTCGGATACCGAGAGTCTGAGAGGTAAGAGTTCGGGAGACTAGAGGTCCTGAGCCACGAAGTCCCAAAAGCGTCCGGACCATTCATCACTAGAGGAAAAGTGGTGGAGGATTGAGGTTTCAGGAAAATCCCTGAAGGGAGCCATTTCGGCACTCCTGGTACTGGGGATGCGAAGGGAAAGAGTTCAAAACTCTTGACCCCACCCCTCCAAAATGATGAAAAAGGATCAGGGTTGTAGGATGCATATTGGATCGTGGCCATTGATCTCTCAATAGTGGCACGCCGCTATTTCAGGTGCCAGGAAGTCAAGGGAGTAAGGACCGGGCGACCCTTGCATCGCGGGATCATGAAATGCGAAATCCCAAAGGTGCTGAAGGGACGCGATAGGAAGCTGACATTTCGGCATTTCGGAAGTCCTGGAGATGAGGAATCTGGAATCTCATGGATGAAAACCCCAAATTCACAACAACGTGACATAAAGAGGAGTGGGGCTACGGTCATATCAGGATATCGGGAATCCCGCAGACAAAAAGTTGGAATGCTTGACATCGGGTGTTCCAAAGTCACGAAATGCGATGAGCCGTTGAGACACCTCCTTGGAGGATAAAGCCAGGGATCGACATTTCGGCATTTTGGAGGTCGGCATTTCGGCCTATCAGGTTTCAGAGAATCGAGGAACCAGAGTTCCTTGCAATAGAAATCCCAAAATCGTGAAATTCGAAGCGCCTTTTAGTTTGGATCGTAGTCACCGCCGGTGGTCATGTGAGGAGAAGGCATGAAACAATATGATGAATACTTAGTTGTGTTCAATTGTAGTTGAGTGCATAAGGTTAATTCATTGTGAAGCTTCATAATAGGAAGCCTGATATTAATACTAGTAAGGTATGAATGATATTAAACATGCAAGTAATGCACATGTAGTAAGAGTATAAGTATACTAGAGGTCCAATATGATTTCCCTGATGAGTGAAATGTGAGGCAAGAATTACACTTGCCAAAATTGAATGAATACCATGGATACATGGTTGACTCCATTTTGAAGAGTCGCGAAGGTTCCGTATTGAATGATAGCTTAAGGGGAATGTACTCCATTCCCCCAAGAAAATCCAGTGCAATTAAATGAAAAAGTAAATGAGTAAGGATGCTCTGATGTCATGGTAAGAGGCAAATGTTTATGCCTTTGAAGATCACATGAGAAGGACTGTGAACAATCCTGAGATGACTGATTTTAAAAATGGAAATGTATGTAGGATATGAAATATACCTACGATAGCTACATGTAGGCTTAGGATTATGAAAGTGGTTAAGTACATCATAGATGTAAGTTAACAAAGATGCATGTTTATATTCCTTAAGGGGAATATTTGGTAGACCACTAAAAGGCTGACTCAAGGTTAAGGCCATCACAAGTGGTGATGGATCTGGAACAAGGAAGTTGCATGCTGAAGGAGTTCCAGGTGGAAGAACTATATAAGGTCTCTCTCAGAAGAACAAAGTCACAATCCTAATAATCGTTGAAGGTTGGACAATGGGTTGCAAGGCCTTTCCATGTATAAGAATCCTAGATTACATTTTGAAAGGATCATGTAAGTAATAGAAGACTAATAACCGAATATTGACCATTCTGATAACATAATGGAAGAGTATAGGATGCACATGTTCACGATTCATTATGAGAAAATATTTTCTAAAAAATAATGTTGAAGTATCCTAAGAGTTAGGATGAGCCTAACCCAGGGATGCTCAGAAAAAGAGCAGTTGTGGAAACCAGTATGGTTGGTAAGAGGCCAATAAACCTCTGAGTATGATTGAATGAATAAATGGGTACATTTAACTAATACGTCTTGGTTGAAGATGTGATTAAGGAAAGGCAGTGAGACCTTAGAGATAACTTGACTGGGCTGAAAAGCCCCGGGCGATGTAGAAAGAATTGGAAGAAGGGGAGAACCCTCAATTCTTTCCTTGCCGTGCATTACGTTCTATGAGATGAGAAAGTTAGTACATTGATGAACGAAAATGATTTGACACCATAATAATGATGGTTGTAATGCTATGAAAACAATTGAGAACTGTTGTGTTACACTCATGAAAAACATTAAGGATAATGTGATGAAGTGCATACAGATATGCTAGACATGCCTGAAAATGTTTTTATTAATTAAACGCTATGATATTTTCATTTTAATTTACATGACAATTAATGTGCCTATGGTGTATGTCATGTGTAGAAAGGAATAATATTGGAACTATTGAGGAAGACAGTTTCCAATAATGAACAACCTCAAGCAGAGGGTGACCATGGAAAGGCTATGGTTGAAAGGTTGTTCACGAGACTATGAAAATCCTACTAAAGCACTATTGATAAGGTAGAGAGTAGAGAAAGGATGCTAGCCGCCAAGAACCGGTATAAAGATATTTGTGCCTGTGTGGCAAAGGGTATGAAGGGATTTGGTAAGAACCCCTTCCGAAATATATTATTATTGCATGTTATACCTGAAAATTGAAAGGGCAGTTGTATTCCTTGGATACCCAAGTAAGGTATGACCCAGGAAGGAGAACCTGAATGATGGAGGTATGAACCTCTGGTAGTAAACATTGTTTGTAACCCTTGGGAGAATTCATGAACTGATATGTCATGAATGCATGGAAAATCAAAGAATGTGTAAAGGCATTCATGTGAAACTTTTGAGTTCGTGTGTATTGATTTGGGATCGTGATCGACCTATAGCAGGCAATATGGTCCTACTGTAAGAATGAAAGAAAAACAAATAAACCATATGAGGAAGAGGCCGGTTAAATTCCGACACCCCATGACCAAGAACCAGTCATAAAGTGTGGCGAACTTGAAAAACAATGCAAGAGTGCATTGGGTATGAATGTGGCCAGGGATAGTGGCACATTTGTTAAAACCCTTTGAAATGTTGAATTACATTTTGAATATATATATATATATGTGTGTGTGTGTGTGTGTGTGTGTGTGTGTGTACATGGAAAATCTAACAACTTGTTTGGCTGATTGAAGAATGAATTGCAGGAAGAAGAGGGTCATGGATATGGTAGTAAAGTAAGCCCATAGGAGAGACCGATTGGCTACTGAGACAAACTGCAAGGAATGGTACTTCCTTTTGAGAAAGTGAATTTGATTGTTAGTATGCACCATTTTGAAATTGTTGTGATGATGTTGTTAAGGTGAAATAAAATGTATGTGCATGTGAACTAACAATTAGATTAGCTAAGGAATGACTGCAGGAAGAAGGAGTCTTCGATATGACAATGCTGCAAGCCCATAAGGAAGACCGATTTCCTGCTGAGATAAAATGTTATGGGGAAGGAAAGTCCCATAATTATGAATCTAGTTCATGTGCAGAACAAATATGAAAACAAATTGTGGAATAGGAAATCTGTAGGTGACAGATTTACAATAAAAATTCTGAAAGTTGGAATTTATAATGATGTCTCATGAATGTTGTATACCTGTGACATTGGTGAGGAGAAAGGATCTATCCAAAAGGAATAGATGAAGGCTGTCAAAGCTGAAGATGATGAAAAACAAAAGGGCTACTGCTGAGCCATGAAAACCCTATGATAAGCCATGATCACCTGAAAATTATTGTGTTGAGGTAACATAAGCTGGAGGTACACCTCGGCAGAGCAAGTCTTAGGGACACCTCAAATGTAAGACTCGATAGAGTCTCTAAAATTTTCTCGTGCAAGAAAACCTTGGCAGGGCAAGATGGATCACTCGAGAGACTGTATAATAGTGAAGAGGATGCCTGCGCCTGGGCCTGGAGGGTGAGTGACCACAAGGAAGAGGATATATTAATAATTCTTGTAAACTATTGGGATCATGAACACAGTGGGTAGTTTCCCTGTGCAGAAAAACCTTGGAAAGGAAGATGAAATCATGATAGCTCTTGAGAACTATTGAATTGGAATCATGGACCCAATGGGTATGTCAAGGAAAGCAATGAGCATGGATAACAAAACTACCATGTGGATATAGATCCACAAACTACAAAGATAAGTATTGTGCTAAGATTATGAAAACATCCTCTTGAATTTTGAACAACGGTAATATGTTTTTGCACAAAATTGTGATTAATGTGCTTGTTGTCCAAGAATTATTGAAGGTAGGTAACGAAGAATAAGATCCTGAAAGAGGAGCTGACCGAGGATGAAGGTCAAGACTTCTGAAGTGGTTGAATGAGAAAGGCATGACAAGTGTTTTTGAGAAAGAACACCAAGGATGGTGTTCCTTTAAGGGGGAGGGAATTGTAACACCCTATTTCCCCCAATTTGTAATTAATCATAAAATAGGAATTACCATGCTAATACATGAGGACAATGTAAAGGTATTATGTTTGAGTTGCCAATAACTGACGGTGGGGGTGAAGCCTTGAAAGTACTGGCCATGATATAACTAGAGGAAGAATGTGAAAACCATACAAGAGGGTTCATATATGAAATAACCACAAATATTCATGATAAGGATGACAAACCTCCTTTGAATCCCAAGGAAAGGAAAGCAGTCAATGAAGAAAGGACGGTGGTTGAATCACCAACCACCCCCATAAATGGAAACATGGGTTGTTAGCCCAAAGTACTGCAGGGACCTGCAGACCTTAGTTTCTCTCTAACAGAAGGAACAAGATAGGTTGGTGAAACCATCCAAGGTAAGTGGGACACAGAGGAAAGGAGAAGGACACACGAGACGAGAACGTGAGCTCGGAAGGGAGAGGCATGAAGCTCTCCAGCAGATCACAAACATAAGGCCATGAGCTTGATGCTGAAGAGAATCTAAGAAACCTTATCGAGGCGACAAATGAGTGAGAAAGCACCGAGTTCCAGAAAACAAGACCTGAACAGAAACTAAAACAGAGAAAGAAACCTCGAGAAGAGTGAGAGTTCCCTAGTAATATCATGGCTTGGCATGGGGGTGGCGAGAGTGATAATATTGAATGCCTCTGAGCCTATTGTTGGGTGGAAGGATGAAAACCCATAGTCAGTTGGTTGGCGGGAACCTGTAATGGATAAGTGATTTCTTACTCTATGTAATTTAGCTGTAACTGGAAATGAATTTGGTTATCCAGTGTATGTTTCAAGAATTGTGCTTGATTTTCTGAATGGATATACTGTGTCTCTTTCCTTACTTCTTGGCTGTATAATTAGGCCAATAAGAGATTATATGGATAGGACATGATTGGTACTCATAAATACTTGTGTCCTGAGTCAAATTGAGTTAGAGACACGAACTATGAGTTCGTTGATCTTAGGCATAGTCTCATGTATACATGCCAACCTTCCTAGTTGTCTAGAGTCCCTTGGAGGAAAAATTCTATTAAGCTCAGGAGAGGTAGTGTAGTTATGCACAGGCTCCCTATGAGGCAAGTAGAGACTGAGACTCACTCATGTCCTAGACTTGACGAATGAGTGCAAGGGGTGCACGAAAGACTCTTCTAAGAGTTAAGCCAAGGAGAAAGAGCACAAAACTCTTAATTCCTTCATAGCTGAGAAAGCTCAGGAGGGACAACACTTTTCGTTAGTGCTGGTGAGACCCAATAGTCAAATTGTAGTAGAAGATCGAAGGTTGAAACCTTTGAAGCGTCGAAATCTTCCTAGATCAGGAAGAAAGATAAAGCTTACGAGGAAGAGCAACAATAGCCCTTATATCAACTGTAGAGTGTGGATCTGGACCATTGAAATCCTACGTCCAGGCACACAGGATAGCGCACAAGAGGAGAGGATTTGAACGGACGGTATAGAACCTTCACATCTGTAGTGGGGACCGACAGTCATTGGATACAAATATAGGTGCACGAAAGAAGTCCTGAAATCACTTCAACTGTTGGATCGTTGGAGGACAGATGGTGAACATCCGGAAGCCACCGAGGTTTTGGAACTTAGGCGTATAAAGGTGGTGAAGAATGAGGATTCACAATCACAGAAATCGCGAGGGTTATTCTGGATCGTTGGATCCAGGGCGACACATGGCAGAGATCTAACCCATCGGAGTTTTAGCATCTGAGATACCTAAAGGAAAATCTCTTGTACTTGCTAGTGCCGAAATCCCGACTTGCGAAACCCCAAAATGGAATAACGTGTCTAGAGTTTGGATGTTTCAGTGTTTCGGTACCCGAGAAACCCAAGGGTCAGTTCCCTTGTACTCGTCAGTCATGAAGTCCCAACTCACGAAGCCCCAAAATTAGCTTAGCGATGAATATAGGCTTAGGAGTTTTGGCTCCTGGGAAACCTATGTGCGAGACCTCCTGTCTACGCATATCGTGAAACCCCGACTTGCGAAACTCCGAAATAATAATAGAGAAGATAAGTCTTGATGTCCCAATATTTCGGCACCCAGCATATCTAGAGGCAAGTCCTTGATACATGCCAGTCCGAAATTCACAACTTGTGAAATCCCAATATGGCTTAGCGCGTGTAGATTTGGTTTTTGGTGTTTCAACACCCAGAAAACTGAAGGGTATGAACCCCCCCATCCTCTTCTACTGCAAAAACCTAGTACGTGAGACTCTAAAAGGTGGAATTTCAGGTTTTAATTTGAGGCATTTATATGTGACGAATGTTTGGTTCCTTTTGGATTTCGGCACTTCGAGAGACCAGAGAGCAGGGGAACATATGCATTGCTATTTCCCGAATCGCGAAAGACGGAAGCACCTCTCTGGTAAGGTTCGTGGTCATAGACAACGACCACATGGGTAAGGATAAGGGATGGTCGGGTCTACATCAGGCCCCATAGGAACTCGGGGATTCTGTTCCTCGGTGAAAAGAAGAAAAAAGATGAAAAATATTAGTTCTCGTAGTGGGTGTGTGACAGGATCACTTCAGAGATTTAAGTACAAATTGTTGGATAGTTGTGGATATAGTTGAACTAAATACATAATTTTGAAATATTTTATGGTGACCTAAAGTTACATAAAGGGACCTAATTTTACTATAAACTAAGGGATTTCCACTAAGGGATACATAAAGAGACCTAATTGTACTCTTAACTAAGGGATTTCCACTAAGAGATTTATACCTAATTGTTACATAAAGGAACCATATTTCCACAAAGGGATTTCTTAACTATAAACGCCCTAAATCCCTTGCTTGATATAGTTTCCCCATTAAGAGAATGACTAAAACTAGGTACCTAATGTACAGACACAAGAGACTACTAACAAGAAAGAAAATTTTCTACCTATTGCTTAATGGGGGTTGGCATAGATATGCCAATTATTGGCTAAATCATTTGAGAATGGAGAAGGAGATCACTCTACAGAACATTGATATACCATTAAAAATACTATTAAATAGAAATGCAATG
>ML845271.1:19182-32724 GCA_009831015.1 Picea engelmannii
TAAAAATATTTAAGATAATTGTCCACATGTCATGCACAATTCTCCTATTAGGTGAGAAGCCATTGGAATTGTCATTTTGCACAATGTATACATACCCCTTTAGCAAATATTCCATGTCCTAAAAAAATGCATGTTTCCAAGAGATTTCAACTTAATCATTGTGTTGTATGCCTCACTCAGCCCTTCTCTAAACAATATCATAATATTCCTTAATTTTTTTAACCATTCTTAGGAACTTTGCAAATGCTAAAAATAATTATCTAGGGTTTTCATCCTTCAATGGAAATAATTGTATTGTTTCATCATCCTCCTTGATGGTATAAGCATTTTTTCTTCTATCATATATTCTTCATCTGTCAAATTTTCGTAGTGTCCACAATAGCAAATGAAAACCTATTATGAATAAAAAAATAATGTATGCGTGTGCACGTGATTATTTTATTGATTTTTTAATTTCTTAAACTATTTATTTGTATGTTTTTTGTAACTTTCTATTTTAATTAAAACAACTAACATAATTTATTTTTCATGCCTTATTAAATTGCAAAATATTTTATTAAGATGGAACACAAAGACAATGAAAACCCCACACTAGCACACCAAGGCACAAATAACCCCAAACCACCACAACCACCAAACATAAACACACAAATTGATGAGGTGTTGAGCACTTTGAGATCTCTTGTCCATATATTAAGGGGTACGAGTGAGCCTAGACGAGTGTCTTTGGAAACTTCATTGGATTCCATTGTGTCTTCCATTGCAAGTGGCCAAGGGAAATTAACTACTATTTTTTAATACATGGCTAGGATGTTCAAGTACTATAGGATTGGACTCGATAAAAAACAAGTTAGAGACTTGAATATTTCAAAAAAAAAATTGATGTCTCTATTTATTGATCCTTGAACTATAGTACAACCACATCTCAATAAGAAATGCATTTGCATGTACTGGTAAATCCACCTGCAATTTCTTGAAAACTGGATGGATAGCTGGTTCATGGTCTTTGATAAACCTCCTTGCAATAATAGGGAGGTGCCTTTATATTTCTTGAGTAAATTATGAGTGAAATTTATTTTGGGTCACCATGTGAATTACTACGAATTGGTGAGTTTCAGGCGGTGGGTCGAGGGTCCACACAATACCGAGAGCTTGCTAGGCATGATCCCATGCTAGGTCCTCATCCCCCTTGGAAAAGGCCTAACCCCCCTACCCAACATCCTCCCATTGCAAAGGGCATGCACCATCCACATGCAACTTTATAATCCTTGACTCAGAGTTTAGTGAAGAATGGTAGTTTTTTTGCACTATATCAGTAGGAGGTGCCTACTAATGACATTGTAAGAGGATTTAGACCTACAACCCTTAGAGAAGAGTGCAACGAGGAGAGGGAACATGGACAAGGAATTTGTCCATGTGATCCTCACATATGCTCGAGTTGCGGCCAGACTTTCTATGAGCCTATGAAGTCCAGTGGAAATTAGAGCTTCGTAGAGGAGGTTAGTATATTAACACGGGATGGACAAGTCACCTACTTCACAAGTATCATGTGTTGAGTTAAATCTCATTTAAATCTAAGATTTATTTTATTTATGTTGTTTAATTTTACTATTTTGTACTAATAAAAATATTATTAATATGTATGCAGGCCATTGATCTTTTCTCCAGTTATAGTACTAGTCTAGTCCTTGGGCACCCTGCCATGACTTTTGGGTTACATGTTTCTAGGAAAAGGGTTATGCCATCCCTTGTACAGCCTGTGGGGGTTCATCGCTACTCACCTTAACCATATTTAATATTCCATGCATCCTCAGTGGCTACACCTGCAGGCCACCCACCTGTGCCACCTCATCCATCTCATCCATCCACTATGGATGCACCTGTAGACCACCCCCTCCCCCCCCCACCATTTCCATCTGCACCATCCACCAAGGATTCCATAGTAAATGTTGCCTTGAAGCAAGTTGTACAGCTGAGCGCTCCACTTTCCAAAAACTCTCCACTGTTTCCCAAGTCATTCACAGTAAATTATGAGTGAAATTTATTTTGGGTCACCATGTGAATTACTACGAATTGGTGATTTTCAGGTGGTGGGTCGAGGGTCCACACAATACCGAGAGCGTGCTAGGCATGATCCCATGCTAGTTCCTCATCCCCCTTGGAAAAGGCCTAACCCCCCTACCCAACATCCTCCCATTGCAAAGGGCATGCACCATGCACATGCAACTTTATCATCCTTGACTCAGAGTCTAGTGAAGAATGGTAGTTTTTTTTCACTATATCAGTAGGAGGTGCCTACTAATGACATTGTAAGAGGATTTAGACCTACAACCCTTAGAGAAGAGTGCAACGAGGAGAGGGAACATGGACAAGGAATTTGTCCATGTGATCCTCACAGATGCTCGAGTTGCGGCCAGACTTTCTATGAGCCTATGAAGTCCAATGGAAATTAGAGCTTCGTAGAGGAGGTTAGTATATTAACATGAGATGGACAAGTCACCTACTTCACAAGTATCATGTGTTGAGTTAAATCTCATTTAAATCTAAGATTTATTTTATTTATGTTGTTTAATTTTACTATTTTGTACTAATAAAAATATTATTAATATGTATGCAGGCCACTTATCTTTTCTCCAGTTATAGTACTAGTCTAGTCCTTGGGCACCCTGCCATGACTTTTGGGTTACATGTTTCTAGGCAAAGGGTTATGCCATCCCTTGTACAACCCGTGGGGGTTCATCGCTACTCACCTTAACCATATTTAATATTCCATGCATCCTCAGTGGCTACACCTGCAGGCCACCCACCTGTACCACCTCATCCATCTCATCCATCCACTATGGATGCACCTGTAGACCACCCCCTCCCCCCCCACCATTTCCATCTGCACCATCCACCAAGGATTCCATAGTAGATGTTGCCTTGAAGCAAGTTGTACAGCTGAGCGCTCCACTTTCCAACAACTCTCCACTGTTTCCCAAGTCATTCACGGTGATATAATGTGTTGATGATCAATTTTTATGTATCATAAATGGACTTTGTTTTATGCATATTTGTTTAAATTTCATGATTTGACCCTTGTAACTGACGCAGAGTGGCATCGTTGAGAGACTAGGGTCGCAGAGGAGGGTAATACCCTTATGATTGTTAGTACAATATGTGGTGGGTTGTCTTATGTTTAATTACAAAGTATCATTTTTTAAGCCTTTTAATTCATTGTGGGAAAAAACTTATAACAATGTTTTTTATTTTTCCAGTGTCTAGAGTGACAAACCATGCCTAGCTGCAAAACCAGTTGAGGTGCTTCTTTGAGAAAGATAAGAAAGATCGATTTATGGGATGCTCATGAGGGTGGCAGTGGTCAGTGAGTGACCAATTACTACCATTTTGTGTCTAGGCCACCATATGACAATTTTTTTTTTTATGTTAGGGCACTTTCTACCATTTTGTGTATTGGGCATCATGGGAGATTTTGTAAAAATTGTATAGTTTATATGATATTAAATACAGACACACACATTTCGTGGAACATTTTTTATGAATCTCATTGTTTGTTTATTTTATGTTGATGAATGTATGAATTTCAAAGTGTTTATTTTTCCACTATTTTTTGTTATATATGAAATTTCTAGAAATAAATATAATCTACATGGATTTAAAGAAACCTGTTCTCAAAAGATAACTATAAGAAACAGTAAATAGAAACAACTTCATATCTCTATTCTTCTAAGAACTAATTCCACAAAATAATATTATTATTATTTGATGGAGTTGTAATTCTCAAGGACTTAAATTTGATGGAATAATAAAGGCCCATCGTAGTTACAACTCCAGGAACCAATAATAAGAATAATGTAGGATATTCCCAAAAAACATCTCTAATTACTCCTTCAATCATCTCTTTTTACACATTCACAAGAAAGTATACAATGACATGAATAAGAGTAAAGAGATACAATGAAGTATACAATGACATGAATAAGAGGAAAGAGATACAATGACATGACTATAAGCATTCTTTCTTGGGAGGTTGGCTCAAGTAGAGAGAGAGAGAGAGAGTAGGTGCTAAGGGATTTCATAAGAAGTGTAAACAATCAAATCAACTAGATTCCCTACATGGGATTAATATAACATTTTTTTTTTAAGATTTCATTATTTATGTGACTATTTTTATAGCACTTATTATTATTAATTATTTAATTTAATTTAATTTGTCATTTTTGTGCATAATATCAACATATTTTAAAAAATAATTGATATTTTATCAATTAAATGGTACACAATGTTGATATTATTTAAAATAAGACTCATGATTTGTAACACACCCAACCCCCTTAGTATATTTTAAGGGAATGGGGTATTAAAATTTCATTCCCCTTAAAGAACTCAAAACTTCCTTTCTATGGAGCGATCATCTTCTGCTTGTCAAGAGATTTCCAACGCCTATAATTTTTCTCAAAACTAAGTTCTGGATAGAACGTTATGGCTTATCAAAGTTATGTTCACCTCACTACCATGTGTCATCCACATGGAAATCTATCACATGTTCCATCCTACATGGCTCTCGAGTGCATGTGCTATTCTTCATAGCGCGGAGGTGGCACCTGCTGCATTCCACCTCGACCAACACTTATTGGACTTATATTGTCGCCTTCTATTTTTATCGACATCCTCCTATAGGAATGTTTCCACTACAGGTTACCCTGCACACTCTGATAGCGGAGTCTAATGGATCCCCCTACCCCGACATATAAGACAACTTTAGGGACTTGGCGATAGACAATTAGGTTTTCATCGAAGTTCATCAGTTTTACCTTATACGCTTGACACATGATGCCATCCTTGTGAGACACATGGCACTATCTCCACCAGACATGTGATACTCATATTTTCCACAAATGTTCACCTATAGGTGCTAAATTACCATGCCATGTGGCCCCTTCCATACTTTACACATGGCACCACCTGAATCGTGACACATGGAACCATCCATATCAAATGATTGAGTCTTCAACTAAATATTGACAGTTCGGATCGTCTGCGGGATTTCTCAGACCTTGGAAGTTCGATGTTCTAGGTTTCCTCTCAGAGCTTCCCCTTCAGAGTGTTTTCGATAAATTCTACTCCGAATAATGCTTCACGATGGATGACCCGATCTCCTCTCAGATCTCCTCCTATCCCAATGCATCAATGGTCATAATCTCATTTTAGTGCTCCTCCCTCATAGTGGATCACAACGACCCATTCCAAAATCCCCTTGCAATGTATGGTCATGATCTCCCCTTAGAGCTCCTTTGTCTCCGACAGATCAACAGTTAGATCATCTTATTGGAGCCCCTCTTTCGAAGTTTTTCTTCATGATCCATTATGAAAATATCATTGCGATGGATGACCAAGATCTCCTCATCGAAGATCTAATGACCAGGATTTGTGCGATTACATATGGTTTTCCCCCCATCTTATACAAACCTTAATCTAGGTCCACTCCTAGGGAAACACTTTTCACCCCCAATAGACATTGGTGAGGCATGTGGAATTGACATTGTTTCATGGCCATCCCCTCACCATGTCAAAATACCATGATACGTGACATAACCACTGCTCAACATGGGGACCTCCAAGTGTACTTGATGTGACATACATTTCGTCATGGATATACTCAACTTACCATTCATGTGATGAACCTTATCCTACCCATGACTCGCTAACCACCATGCTAGCTTCTCCATCAGTTTGACATCACTTCCCCTTCCCAAGGGAAACAATAAGTCTCACAACAAATTAATGGCCATAATTCCTCCTGGTCATCCTTTGATCAACAGACCATATTTAACCTCAGATTACTCCCATCAGAGTTAATCATTTCCTGGTGTCTGCGATCACTTTGAACAACTTCCATTGAAGGATGATCAAGATTTCTCTATCTCAGGGATATGATGGTTCAGGTTTAAAAAAACCTATCCCAAGGTTCGATCCAATAAGGACTCCCCCCTTCATACTTCCTTCAATCACAGGCTAACATGTGTTACTTTTGGACATGCTGGCAATCCTTGTCAGCGTGACACATCATGATGACATCACCTTGACTCTTGATATACGGTTGAGAACAGTTCACCATGCCGAATCTAAAAAATGTGATGACATTGGGTCCTACATGTTCTCATACTCCGACTATTTCCACCATGACGGATCCAAAAATCCCTAATCCACCATGGCCTCCCTCCGAAGAATCAACGATCCTCATTGATTCTGGTTAGGATCTCTTTGTTTCACCATATCAATGGTCGATATCATGTCTCACTCTCATTCTGATAGAGGGCCCATATTTAACCCTCCGTGCTAAATAAATGGTCGCGATCATCCAAAGCAAAGTAGGGTTTTTTCTTCTAGCTTAATGGTCCAGTTCATGACTCATCCATTTTTGCAGAGGTTTTCTCTTGTTCTCTTTTAGGATTTCCAAGTTTTTTCGAGATCTCTTCGCTTGGGTTCCAAGGCATTCCATTTCATCACCTAGGGTACCTTAGTTTCATCAGATCCCGAAGGTACTCACTCACTATAGGGTTATCGATATTGCATTACACGTGTGCATATATTTATACATACAAAGTTTTATATATATGGACACAAAAGGACATACCCTTCCCACATTTACCGATCACACAAGCTTCTCATAGACTTATACTTGAAATTATTTCAATAGGGATGAAGAATACCTGTAAACAAAGACACGTGACTTCGCATACTGATATATTTCTTCTATGAAAAAAAAAGACCATTTCCAAAATACACAATAAATCTTATAGGTTAGGTATTCATATCCAAAATCATCCTACTAACCATCCAACTATACATGCGTTCAAATATATACACAAAAAATAAAACAAGTTACGTATCTAAAATTTTGAGATATGTTGATCACTGATAAAGGGTGAGTCTCTCTCCATCGAACCATAGGCAAGGTTGTGCTTTGCACTTCTACAACTAGCCACCCTTGAGCTAGGGTACGTTTTCACAAGAGGATTTTTGGTATTCTGCAAGTTTTTTTGGGAGCTTCTATTGTGTCTGTATTTTCTCTTTACTCCCAACTATCCCATTCTCTAGTGCTCGGGACTCATTTTCCCAATTGTATGAGCCCCCTCATTATGTCTTTCCTCCTCCTCTTTTCAAGAATTATTCCCCAAGACCTCGTGGGCCATGTCAGAATATTCCTAATGGTACTCTTCCCATCCTTCCTTAATTCTAGAGGAGACTATCCAACTACCGTCTTGAAAATAATAATAAAATATTTCTGTCGAGGACAGTTCAAGGTCCATAATGTGTTTAGTTGGATAGGGTATTGCCTAGCAGGGTCTTTTAAACCAATGATTTCTTTAATCTTGCACCATTCCTCTCATGACATCGTAAACTGTGAAGGGAATCCATTTAGTAGTATCTCAACATTCTTTGTTGTATTAAAATTCAAATATGCACATTACAAAATAAATTAAGGTCCATTGTCTTTGCATGATCACATAACACATTTGTTTATAGTTTGGTCAAGATAGTACTTATATTGACATACTGGGGAAATAGGGGTGTTACATGATCCCATCAATACGTTGAGCACTGAAATTCTACATATGTTTTTAGTGAAATAAATTGGGCGACTATTAGGGGCTCCACTCTTTAAAGATGAAAAATAAGATTACACAGATGATTGATTCACAAGCCTTATTGCTTCCAAGAAAAAAATTCATTATCTACTAGAATTTTTGCTATAAAACATCATATTCATTTCCTTGCCTTGCATTGCATTGGATTTCCTTTCCTTACCTGTCCTTGCCTTTCCATGTATTGCCTTTCATTTCATTTCCTTTCCATATATAGCCTTGATTTGCCTTGCATTGCCATTCCTTTCCATGACATACCTTGAATTTCCATGCCATGCCTTGCCTTTCCATGGATTTCCTTTCCTTGCCCTGCCTCACCTTGCTTTTCCTTTTCTTTCCTTGCCATTCCTTTCCTTTCCATGTCGATCCTTGCCTTGCCTTGCATTTCCCTACCTTGCCTTGAATTCCCATGCCATGCCTTTGCTTTCCATGTGGGGCCTTGCCTTTCCATGTGGTGCCTTGTCTTGCCATGCCATGTGGTGCCATGCCATGCGGTGCCATGCCATACCATGCATTTCATTGAATTTCCTTATCTTGCATTGACTTTCCTGAACTTTCCTTACATTTACATGCCATGCCATGCCAAGCCTTTCCTTTCCATGCCATGCCATGCCTTTCCTTTCCATTCCATGAATTTCCTTTCCTTTCCATGACATGCCATGCCTTGTATTTCCATGCCATTCCTTGAATTTCCTTTCCATGCCTTGCATTTCCTTTCCCTGCCATGCCTTTCATTTCCTTGCCTTTCCTTGCCATACCTAGACCTAGACCTAGACCTAGACCTATACCTTTCCTTGCTATGCGTTGTCATTCTTTTCCTTTCCTTGTGATGTAGGAGAATCGTCATCAAAACACATGTGGAGAAACAACTCATCTCCCTAGCGTGCCTTTTGAATTATTGTGGAGATTATAAAAGCTAGCATTTCCTATAAATCTTTTTGAATGGATGATTAAAGAAGATCAAAATGTTTGGAAGATGAAATGACCGTGTGAGATATTGGAGTTTTAGTCTTAGACTTTAATGTAACGATGCTTAAGTGGTAGTTAGTTTTTACTTTGAGAAGATAGGTAGTCAGAGGGAACCCTAGGAGCCCTCTGGTATAAGTAGAGGTGTTACGAGGGAAAAAATCTCTATGGCCAAGGGTAAACCACAACAGATAGGTATGACTGCAAAAATCAAGTCAATTCCATTGTATGATATATAAACCAATGTGAAAGATAAGAAAGAGGCCTACCTTGATCCAACATTCAATGATGTTCCACCATTGAGCACTTCGACCCAAAGATTTATAACTGCAATAAGTTCTTAACAAACAGGAAGAGCAAGTATATAGTGATAATATAAAGGGGTTAACACATCAAATAGCATAATCCATTAATAAACATTACAAACATGCCTATGGATAATAATCATATATTTTCATGATACCAATAGGACGAGAAATGATTATTTCTATTAATAATTGATCAACAAAAGTGACAACATTACAGACTTCTATGTTGGCATGGTTCGAAACCAAGGAATCAAGTTCCTTCCAACTAGGCCTCCACCACTTCAATCCTCAATTAAAGGCAAGCTCAAAGGAGAGACACAATCAGGTTCTCTCAACAATGGGGGAAGATCTTGGGGGCTGAACACTGTGTTCAAACTTGAGGCACAAAGGGATGCAGATTCAATTATGAAGTAATTTCTCCAAAGTAAATTTTCTCTCAAAGTTGAATGCTTTCTCCTCTTTTCCATAACTCAAAATTGTTCTCTTATAGCCTTCAAAATGCAATTGAAGGGCCCAGTTGGAACATTTCCAGTTTATGGAAGGCCAAGGATCAGAGATCTCCTGTCATCACATGGAAACCTGACTCCATTTTTGTATTTTCTGGCACAAATACCGATGTATGCAAGCTGTAGTGGAGCAACCTACATATACTCTTGCTGTATAACTGATAGGGTGCATAGATGTGGAAAAATGTGTATTTTTAGCTATGGATTCATCAAAAAGGGATGATAAGTCTGCATAGGGAAATGTAAAAAGGCCCTCTGTGCAAGATAACAATGGTGAGGAAAATATTTCTATAATAGATTCCCCCTAATGTGTGAGATCAGAGGAGTATCCACGATGGCCGAAATACATTATAGATAACCCAGGAGTGGAGTGGTAGAGAACTAGATGGGCGAACTCAATTTCTCATTACATTCTGTATTGACTTTGCATACATGGCTTCCAAGAATACAATGCAGATCCATGGAAAATATACCAACCAAGTGTCTGTGGCCTTTAATAGGCAAATACACATGCGGTTATATGCCAAAATATGTCATAGTCCTGAACAAGGCCCAATGAAGCTAGTCTCAAAACAATATGAAGATATCTATATACCATGGAGTACAATCTGATCTCCCATGATCACTAAAGTCGAACAAGTGTTGGTCCAATGAAATGGAAGCAACAACTCAGGAAAGCTGCGACTACATAGTGATGTCTTCAAGTCTTCTACACTATCCACCAATGGTGCAAGTCTACATTATGTGAATAAAGGAGTTGAGGTCGAACATAATTAGACATCATTTGATTACTGGTCAATGAGGTATATTGTTAACAAATGCGAGACAACCTACCAATAATTAAAGTAGGTATCAAGGAACCGAGCACATTCCTACAAGTTTGAATAAAGGAGTTGGTGTCGAACAATTGAGAAATCCATTGATCAAGAGAGATTGATGTATTCCCATATGTCAATGGCAAGATATCTTGCCACTAATGACTACAAGCCTCAAGGTACTCATAAAAATCTAGGTCCCATATCCAAAATAAATGAGTTGAAGTTGATGGAAAGAGACCTGCTTAAAGGAGAGCAGTAAGGAATATCTCATCAGTCAACACAAGGAACAAAGAAAGAGCTTCATGATTTGGTGGAGATCTGACGAAGAACATGTTGACGAACCAACGACCCTGTGCATTGTTCACGTGTACCAAATGTAAGCGGTATACGAAAAATACCCTCTGAATAGCAGCCAATGATGAAAACTACTGACAAAGGTGAGAATCAGTGAGAAAACTGCCAATAAGGTTAACGAAATCCAAAACACTGCACAAATCCCAAAGTGTGAATAGATATATTGTTGTTGAACACAATGGAAATCACCCAGTCAATGACCAATGATGAAATGTCGATTGTTGGGTTCAAGGTGACCTATCGATGATGCAAGTAGGGCCAGGGTGCATGATAAGACTATAGTATCATGTGATTCTGAGACAAACTGAGGGTATGATTGACATGCAAAGCCAAGATTTCTGAGGAGTGACTGGCGCAGTTTGATATACTTCCTTTGAATAAGAGCATGCAACATATGGTGGAATCCGATAGCATAGAATCAATGATGTGACAATTAGATGTAGGAGGCATCAATAATGTTCTCTATAGGGATTGGAAGAATAACTAGTCGGTAGAGAAAACTCTGTAACGAGATCAGATTCTTAAGGCCATGCTAAACCCAAAATTATGATGACACGAGGACTCAATAATTTTGTGCTCTGTTAAAAGGAAACAAGACTGTTGCCAATTATAATATAGTACTCCCTTCCCGCCCGTATTTTTTTGTTTTTTCATAACAAATGAATGCTATGATACAGAGGAGGAAATGAGTGTCACAAGTAAGAAAAACTAGTTCTTGCAGTGGAACATACCTATGCTTAATGCAAGGAAATGCATGCGGGAGATGGACACTCGGGGTGATGTTCCCTCCAGGGTATAGGGTGTCAAATTGCGAAGGATATAAACAAGGCTCTGCTTGGTTGAGGATTCAAAAAATTTCTTAGGCAACGGTTTATAATTCAAAGCGAGAACCGGCTAAAGGCTCAATACTGCAAGCAAGGGCATGAGATGCAATCACAAATTAATGACAAAAAAATGTCCCTTTTTATGTCTTTTAGTCTACTTGGTGTGAAAATGGGATAAACTTGTGCCAAATAGACATCTTCTCAAATCCAATTTACGAGTGTGAAAAAGACAAGTTCACTTGGGAATCTTTTCTATTTTTGGTAACGAGTCGGAAAAGAGCTTAACTAAGACTAATGACCTTTCAAATCCAATTTAACAAGTGTGAAAGGGACAAATCACTCAAAGATCTTTTCTCTATTTGAAAAGGAGTCTGAAAAGAGCTTAACTAAGACTCATGACTTTTCAAGTCCAATTTAACGAGTGTGAAAGGGAAAAATCACTCGACAATCTTTTCGCTTTTTGAACGAGTCGGAAAAGAGATTAACTAAGACTTGTTAGGGAGATTCTAGGCGGCATGTCATGGGGGTGGTCAAGGCTCCTGTGCAGACCTTCTGTGGAATGTCCGTATCTTACGAAGAACCGACACAAGTTTGGGAAGACCTAAATCTCTCCAAGTCGAGGAGGGAAAAGTGCTAATGGACGTTATTGTCTCCGTGTTATATCAGATAATGTATATTCCTAGAAAATACATAGGCAGAGGCATTGGATACCCCACAAGACCATCCCAATCAAAGGGAACCTCGTCAAGACTTGGAGGGAGATAAATCGAGAAGAGTAAAACTCTCTCTTGTTCAGAAGGTGAAGTAATATAAATGCTAAGGACATGGCATAGAAGGTATGGAACTAGAACCAGAAGAGTGGGATCGACCAAAAATTGCATTGTCATGACCGCTTCCTTAGACTTGTCACTCTCTAAGAGAAGAGTGGGGTCGATCGAATATTGCATCGATACAACCACTTCCTCAACTAGTTGAATAGGATGCGAGACAACAAGGTCAGGAGGTGTATCACCCAAACAAAGATGAGTGTTGTCATTCGAGGACTGCATCGGCACGACCGTTGGTTGAACAATATGCGAGACAAAAAGGTGAAGAGACACATCACCCCCGAACATAGGAGAGGTGTTGGTCAAATATTGCATCGACGTGACCACAGGTTGAACAAGATGTGAGACAACAAGGTCAAAGGATGCATCAACCCCTAAAGGGAAAGGGGTGTCAACCGAAGATTCCATCGGCATGACTGTTGTATCAACCAAAGAAGGAATAGAGTGTTGTGAAACCATAGATTCCTTAGAACCTGAAGGGCCCTTAGGTGAGCCCCACGTTTCTGGTATCCCAGCACTAACAAGACACAAACGTGTAAGGTGACTTCCTTCACAAATCCTGTAAAGGAATGTAGGCTTACGTTTGAGACATCTAGGCTTCTCAATCATATGAATTCCCCCAGCATGACTTGCAGTGGCTGGTGACATGCTCTCAGCATGACTTGCAGAGGCTAGTAGAAAATCTCCAACATGAATAACAAAGGTTGGTGATGGATCCCCAACATGACTAGCAGAGGTTGGTGATTGATGTGTAGTGTGACTAGCACTGACTAGACATGTTCCCTCAACATGACTTGCAGTGGATGGTTGTAGGTCTTCAACATGACTCTCAGAGGTTGTCGACCAATATTCAACATGACTACCATAGCTTGGTGATATAATGCCAGTATGACACGCAGTGACTGGAATTGTGCCCCCAACATGACTTGCAACAACTGGTTGCAGGTCTTCAACATGACTTGCAGAGGTTGTCGACCAATCTACAACATTGCTAGTAGAGGTTGGTGATATAATGCTAGTATGATACACAATGACTGGACTTGTGGCAGTGGCGAATTGCGGCATTTGAGACCAAGGTCCAAAGAAAGATTGGTTCTGAGAAATTGCAGGCGAGGAAGGATCCTGGTTTACACCCTGTCCCTGTCTAGTAGGATAGTATTGTCCTCCATATTGATTCATAGAGGGTTTTAGGGGCATCGACACTGAGGAAGTTGCTTGCGAAGTGAAAGAAACATGACAAGGGTTACTCATGTGAGGATATATGTTGCCCCCAAATGAAGGAACTTCGTG